>MINK01171840.1:4070-73298 GCA_001735545.1 Phormia regina
TACCCTAATCGGAAAAAGTTGCTCTTCGAGGTTTTTCAGATATGAATTTTTTCTTTTGGAGGTTTTTTATTCTTTTGTTTTAGCCATTTTTCTCTTTTGGAAATATTTTTTTTTCATATTTAGAAATAACAGCTATTTCAGTCTTTGATATTGATTTTTCAGCGTTTTTTAATATCAGTATTTTTAAACATTTGTTTTTTTTTTCTTTTTGTTTTATCGGTTTTTGTACAAAATATCTATTATTTACATTTCCAAAAGTTTTGCAAAAAAAGATAACAACTCTAAAACTGGGTTTTTATTTTACAGATAAGAACAATCATTTGGAATAATTCAATATAAAAAATAAACTATTAACTTCATTCTATTCGAAATAATTCGAAAATAAAGTATTAAATCTTTGTTGTAAAAGATCCAGAAGGGAATATTTTGACCATAGCAAAGTTAGACAAAACAAATGCAACTGAGACTACGTTGCAAAATTGTAGGAAGTTTGATTATAATAACTAGATATCATTTAAAGGTTTTTTTTATAATGAATACAAATTTGGGGACAGAGAAACTAGCTGATCGGCTCAAAAATATAAATTTTAACATTTTCTTTGAAATTTGGAAAGAATGTTTTAAGAAGAAGTGAATGTAATGGCTACATCTAATAAAATAATTTTTCTTATAGATGATCAATTTATCTGAACTTAGGAAGCTAAAATGAATTAAAGTGAATTTATTTTTTTTTTTGCCATAGAGTGTAACCAGGTGGTACAATATATTATTTACTGAATTCCAGAGGAAAATGTAGCAGCCACCTATGAAGTCTAATAAGCACAATTGCGGGCGATTAAAAAGTGCTGCGTCGCCGTCTAATATATTGCCTCGGCTTGTTTCTTTGTTGGGAACTAGTCCGTAATTTATTTTTTATTTCTTCATCTTTTTAATTACATTTGATCTTTACTCATCTTTAATATTTTTGGTAAGAATACTTTAACATTTTTTTAATATCTTTAAAAATCTAAACAGAAAAAATTCTATATATTTTATTTAATAACTGATTATTAAATAAATTTTTCTTTTTTTTTTAATGGGAGGGTTCATTCTAGAGATTAAGGTAGATTTTTTTTAATTGCTATATAAATATGTCAACGATTACAAGTGTCTACAACATTTAAAGTGTTAGCGTCATTATTAGTCATTTTATTTAACAAGTATTTTCTACAAATGATAAGTGGAATTTGTTCCCAAGTCCAAAATACTAAAACCAGACTTTAAGAGACAACTTTAAAAAAAGCATATAGCCAGGAATCAAGGGAAAATCCCGATAACTAAACATAAACATTAATAAAGAAATAAAACAAAAAAAATCTAATAAAAGTTTATACCGGCTTTATAAAATGATAAACTAACAGTCATAGACTTAAAGACAACAGTTAAAACTTACACTCACACACACACACACATATATATAACTTTTATTATAACGCACCCGGTTCAGCCTGAACGATTAGAGACTGAGGCGTGTGCTGAAACTGAATAAATGTCTAAAGAGCAGTTGCTGCTAAGCTGTTAAACTGTTTTATTAATGGGGTGTTTTCTCGAGTTTATAAAGAGGAGGTGGAAGAGGAGGGAGTGTCTGTGCTAGTGTTCTTGTTTTGCTAACGTTTATGTTTAGCTACTTAGCAGTGGCAGCGTTATAACGTAACGTAAAGAAACGATCTTGTTTTGCTGTTGTTTACAGTGACTGACCGTTGTTTCTACTATGATTTTGTATTGTTATTCTTATTGTTGTTGTTTATCAATCTGTTTTGTTTTTTATTTGGTTTGAATGTGTATGTGTTAATTTTTTGCAGTTCTTAACTTAACATGGGCTTTTTGCACATGTTTGTATGTGTGTATGAGAATATTATTAGTGTATGCGAGTTTAAGATATTGTTTGCGTATTGATTGAAGCTTGATTTAAAACACAATCATAACAAAAAAAAAAGATAAATTAAAATCTTACTTGGTCAGTTGGGGTTACTTCTAGGGGTTTATTCATTAGCGAACCACGCTAGCGAACAGTTGTCTAAACGGTAAAATTATAAAAAAAAAGAAGAAATCAAACTTAAAAAGAAAATATATATATCTTAAGAAAACATAAGCGAAAATAATTATAAATATAAAAACATACAGAAATATTAAGAATAAAAGTGTTAAATATATTGAAAAAAAAAAACAAAAACTAAACAAATATAAATAAATATTTTAAGAAAAGTTTCGAAGAAATCTTAAAGAAGCATTAAAGTAAAAAATTTTAATAATTTTACTTAAAAATAAAACAATTTTGTTTTATAGAAATTAAAATAAATTGTATTTAAAATTTATATGTAAAAGACAAAAACTTTTAAAGAATATGAAAGAATTTGCTAAATATTTTGCAAGACGCTATAGTGCTGTAAATTGTGATGATGAACATTTTCATCGTCTTCAACAGCCCGAACAAGTAACAGTTGTAGCTGGTCTACAAAATGTTACCACAACCCCAGCCTTGGAAAGACATAAAAGTCTACAAGCTCAACGCTCTATGAATCCTTCTGGCATTTTAAAATCATTTTTTAATGAGCGGAAAAAGAATCATAGAGCACGATCACCTACTTGTAAGTATTTTTATTAAAAATAAAAAAAAAACTATCACCAAGAACTAAATTTATTTTAATTAGACCTAAATATTCTGAAACACTTAGAAGTACAAAATAAATCAAAGTTTAAGAACAAAAAAATAAATTAAATAATTAAAATAATTCCGCTTTTTAAAAATGAATTGAGTTTTAAATAAAAAAACAAACTAAATAATAAAAATAAAATTATTGGCCTCGTTGTATAAATTGTCATATTAAATAAAAATCTAAAAAATTACGTTATAACGTGATGTTTTCAAATTTACTCTGTTCTAAATAAAAATATTTAAGTTGATCTTATATTAAATATAAAAAAAAAAAACAAAACTAAAGATTTTAAATAAATTTTATTACAAAAAAAGAAGAAAAAAAAACTGATAAAACATAGTTTAAACTAAACGTATGATTTACAATTATGATGATACTACAAAAAATTTTGCAAATGAAAACAACATTTACTATTTACTACTTGATTAAATTGTTGGAAAAATTACTTAAATAAATAAATAACATATAAAACGAAAAACTAAAATAAAACATGAAAAACATATGAAAAAATTCAACATATTTCAAGTTCAATATCATGGCTAAAAAAGGTATTTCGAAAACGTTAACATTATAAAAAAAAAAAATTGTTTAACTAAAATTAGTGCAATTACTATGAAAAATGTTAAAAACAAATTCAAGGAACTAAAATTAAAATAAATATCCTGGATTTTTTTTCTTGAAATTTATATAAAATAAAGATATAAAATTTTAAAACTTAAGATTCTTGAAATAATATTAAAGGAAGTATGTGAGATAATTAAATGTGCAAAAAATACGCATTCACACTAGTTAATTGAAAGAAAATTAAATGTGAATAGTTAGAGAAAAAAAAAAATACATAATTTTTATAAAAGAAGTAAAGTTTTGGAACACATACACAAATATTGAAATTCTTAAAAATATTTATAAAGAATTGGATTAAATATTAAAATTTGTTTAACATGCACTCATTCACACTATATAACTTAGTGGAATTTGAATTTTAAAAGTTAAACTATAGAGAGAATTTTTTTTATTAAAAACTCAAAAGGAAATAATTTGTAAGTTATAAAGAGAATTTTGCTTTATAAAGTGTTAAAGAAATTGATTTTTAAATTTGCGAAATATAAAATGAAAAAGCTATCCAAAAATAATAATTTAATTAAACTTGAATTTAATTTATAATGCTTTTTCTAAGCTTATTTTAAAGCTCTTTTAATAATGCTATAAATTTAAGATAAAAAATAATCTAAAGTCAAAACAAATTATACCTTCCTAAGGCAAGGTTTGGTAAGCATAAAATAAATATTTAAATCTTTATTTTAAATCTGTATTGCTTACAAGTCAGCAGTTTTCGATTGATATTATAATGATTATGTTTAAAAAGAATGCTTTCGCTAAGCAGTAAAAATTACCATAGAAAAAGTTAATACTTTTTTACAAAACATATAAAATTATTATCTGCCAGTGTGAATGGATCATTTATTTAAAATATTTTTTATTTTACTCTCCAAACTAATATATATATTTTTTTTATAAAAAATAGTAAATTAAATATTTTTTATATGAAAATAAATCTAGAAATTATTATTTTTTCATAAAAATGGCTTCAAGAAAATTTTGCGACTAATTTTTCACTTTATTTTCGAACCTCATTTTTTATATTATTTTAAGGAAATATTTTATATATTGATACATGTCTTGATATTATCTTTTTTATAAAAAACCGTCGAATGGAAATTAAACAACTAGTGTGAACAGGTTTTTTTTCATATTAATTTATTTTACTAATGTTTTATTTTATTTCAAATACATAGAAAATATTTTGATGAAAACAATTTATTAATTATAATTTTTTACTAAAAATCAGTGGCATAAAAAATTAAGCGACTAGAGTGAAGGGAGCTTAACAATTTTTCTCTTAAAATTTATAAGAAATTAATTCGCCAATTCTTTTATTTTATCAAAATTCATAAAATCCATAGAAAATTTTGCGACTAGTGTGAAGCGATTCTAAACAATATTTTATTTCTATTAAAAAAAGTGTTCATATTTAAAATAAAGACTGAAAATTTTAATAATTCATTTAGAAAAGTTTCAAAAAAGTTTTGCCATTGTGATGAAGACATACTAAGCAGTAATTCTATTTATTTTATTTTAATATTAACTCCTAATATTCCTCCAATAAATTATATTTATATTATTTGAAATATAAAGAAAATACTTTTAGTTTAACAATATTTAAAAAAGTTCCATGAATATTTAGCGACTAGTGTGAAGCGATTTTAAACATTATTTAATTTCTATTTAAAAATTTAGTTTTAATCTTTTTATTCTCTATATATAATCAATGATCTCAGCTAATTTATTTATTATTATTTTAATTTTTAAAATTTTAATTGTTTTTCAAAATATTTTTACAACTTTAATTATTTCATTAAAATGTTTTATATAAATTTTATCTAATAACAATTTTTATTTATTTGTTTTTAAATAATTTTACAAATGTAATAAGTTAATAACGAAATGTTTATATTATTTTCCTAATAAATTAATCTCTAACAAATTCCCTTAAAAAATTTTTGCCAATCACTATTTTTTGAAATTTAAAACACCTTAATAAAGGTGATTAAGCTGGTTTTATATTTTTTTTTGTTAAGTTCTCTGCATAAAAATGTGAATGAATGACTAATGAAAATATTTTCAAGCTTTAGAGGATTTCAAAATCTTATCTTTAAGTGTGAGAAATAAAATTATTATTAACAAAAAATAAGCCCATAAAACATAAGTTAGAAAAATATTTTTCTTGGTAATAAACAAGAAATTTTGCAATAGATTTTCTTAAAAGCAAAAAAATAAAATAATAATTTGTACAAAATATTTGCTAAAATAAATTAGCTTTGTCTTTAATAAAATGTCTTTGAAATTATCATAATAGGTTTTTGCTCTTAAACAAATATTTATTTGCATTTTTTTTCTTAAATTTATTTATAGATGTAAAGCTATTTTTTTTTCTCTTCTAATATTCAAATTCAAGGTTAAATTTTAATTAAGTTTTTTTGTGACAATGAATTAAGTTGTTGATTTTTCTTTAACAAGTGTTTTAGAAATTTAATAAAAAACAAATTATTTACGTGATTTTCTGGTTTCAAAAAAATTTTTTTTTGCAAATATATTTTTTATTTTTAAAATAATAGCATATAATTATAGATTCATTTAAATGAATTGTGATTTTTAAATGTCAAATATTTCATCATTTCATTAGAAATAGAATAATTTCAATAAAAAAAAAATTAGATTGAAAATAAAAATAATAATAAAAAATAATTGCACATAAACTAAAAATATAATTTTCTCTATACCATGGTCTAATGTATAGTCAATAATAAATTTTATAGTCTAATAATCATTAAAAAATCTTAACCAAAGGTCTTCCCATAAATGTTTATAAATTTTAACAAATTTTGTAAATTAATGTTAAACTCCAAATAAATTATTTATTGTTTTTTTTTCTTACTTCCCATATGCATATATTTTTGTTTTTTTATCAAATCCATAAGATATTAAATTTACAAATAAAATAAAACTACAATTTTCATCTTGAACTTGACTTTGTAAATAATATTTGTATAAAAAAATATCTGAAATTAAAATAATAAAATAAAAATTATTATAAAACATGCATGCGGAAAATATAATTGATAAAAAAGTATTATGACCGCTAAAATCACTACTAACATATAAATATAATAACAAACAATTTATCTTAATATTTATTCATAAAATTATCTTTAAATATATTATATTTTTTTCACAATCATAAAATGTTTAATATTCTCTTATTAATTAACATTAATTAGTTATGGAAATCTGTATAACAAAATGTTTTCTTCAAGTTGAGGTTAATAAAACAATTATTATAAAAAATAAGGAGAAAATTAAAAATTCTTTTTGGTATTAAAATAAAAAAATAAATCAATAAAAATTTAATTACATTTATATCAATCATTATTGAACAATAATATTTCTAATATTTATGACAATAAGTCTAAAATGTAATTAAAATATGGTAATTTTTAAGTTTTATTAAACAATAATATGTATGGGAAGATTATTAGGTATTATTGCATTAAAAAAAAGTACTTAATACCAATTAAATATTATTAAAAATATTCTATTAAAGTCCTACACAATAAAAAATATTAATAATAACCAAAGTTAATTAACTATCAACACTTACTTAATATTATTTTATGAGATCTGTCTAAAAGAATTTTTATTATGTAGATTAGGGTGCTATAAAATTAAACTATTTAATAATATTTTAATTATTATTTATAAATTAAAAAGATAATAATAAAAAACAATTTTCTTTTAAATTTCAATTTCAATTCTTTATTTATATAACTTGTACTAGGAAATTTAGTTGAGATTTTTAAGCAATTTATTTCATTGAAATCCCTTAATTCATTTAGAAGTTATGAGCGTTTTTATAAAATAAGTCATAATTAATATTAATCATACGCCTTAGTAAGCAAAAATTAATAAAATTAATTTTTAAGTTAAAACAGGCGGAAAATATTATTAATTTAAATATAAGTTTGAATTAGAACTTTGTTAAAATTATCATAGAAAATAGTTAAAAAAGTAAAAAAAAAATAATATTTTTTTATAAAAAAATAAAATAATTTCTTCAAGAATTCATCTTAAATTTTCTTCTTTTTATAATTTGGTTTCAGTCTAATATTAAAACAAAGCTGTAAATTTTTTAAATACCTTAACAATATTGTGCAGAGACGTGATTAAAACACGTTTGACTCACGTTTTTTAAACACAAGTCAATTTTAATAAGCTGCCACCACCAAGAGCAAAAACATTGAATTTAATCTACTAATTACTACCACATATATATATATATTTTTTTTGAAATTAACAAATGTTTAATATATTTTATTGGAATTAAATATGCGTAATACTTTTTTAATATTTACCATAAATTAATTTAATAAAAAATTTAAATAATTTACTTAGAAACCAGTATTTAATACAAAGGTACCAGTACGTACAAAAGTATCAGTTAAAGTGTTAAAAATATCATTTTTCTTTCTGTTTTCGCTCTCTCTTTCTCATTCCAATACAAAATAAAATTAACAATAATATATTTATTTAAATCTGCAAATGGGTTATTCCATTTGATGCCTGTTTTTTTAGAGTTAAATCTTAATATATTCGCAAGTCATCGTTAGAAATTTTATATTATTTTTTTTTGTAAAACTATCAAAATTTCTTAAAAATGATTCACAATTTGACTTTTGTACTATTGAGTCTTAGGAAAAAAAAAAAGAGAATGACGTTGTTTTGTTCAAATTTTGTTTTCGTTTTATGTTTTTAATTTTATTTATTTTTTTGCAAAACTTCTTAATTAATTATATGGCAATTTTGTTTTATTGCTAAAATTATTAAATCAATATTTTTTTGAAAAGTCATGGTGTTTTGAAGTGGTTTTTGTTAACTTATGCTTAATTTTACTGGTTTTCTAAGAGGGAGAAAACAAAAGACTTAAGACACATGCAGGTTTTTTTCTATTATAAAAATAAAATTTTATTATTTTTTTTTAACAATTTAAGAAAAAAAAATCATTATATTATTTTGTTTAAGTAAGCAAATAAAAAAATATTTTTCTTTAGCTAAATTTGTTAATTTTAATTTAATTATTAGTTTTACTTTATTTATGCCTGATTTGTGAAATTATGCAAATTATCTAAAAAAACTTATTTTTAGTTTTATTTTATTTATTTAAGCTAAAATTCTCTCCTTTTATTTAAATAACCTAAAGGTATAAATAAAGAATTTTGTAAATAATATGAATTAAATTATATTCATTCACTTTATTTTATTTTTTGTTTTAATAAAGAACAACTAGTATTTTTAATGTAAATAAAACTTAATATTAAAATAAATTGAATATTTTATTTTCCACGTGCCTTAAAAAATCCTCTCATTTGTTTTTGCAAATTCAATAAATTTGCTCTAAATGAAAAAAACTTTTTTAAAAGCTTTTTTTGTTATTTGATAAAAAAAAAAATAATACAAAAAATATTATCAACTATTTGTTTTGATTTTTTTTTAATGTTTTTTTTTTTTTGTTTTCTATTTATTTTATATTATCATCGGTCTTTGTTTCCTACAGTAACATATTTTTAATTTCTTTTACTCTTTTTGCATATAAATGATAGTTAATTTATTTTAATGTTTTCAATATTATTCACCTTGTTTTCCAAGATTCTCATATTTTAAAGCTCCTTAGAATTAAAACTATTCAAATAGAATTTAGTTTTCTAAATAAATTCCATATAACAACAACAGTTTTTAAACAGATTTTAATAAGAAAATCTTTTTTCCTAAAACAATAAAAGAAACGAAAATATAATAAAGGAAAAAGATTTTGTGTTAAAATTAAAATAATAAAAAATTGTTCTATAAAAACTAAAAAATATATATAGAAATATATAAATTATTGAGCTGAAAATAATGACCATCAGAAGACGTTTAAGACGTAATTCTTTAAAAGATTTTTTGGAAAATTTTTATTTTTCACCGCGTCGTTTTTCCAAAGAATTAAAGATAAATCAACAGTTTAATAAAAATTATAATAAAACGAAAAGTAAGATTATTTTCCTTAATCTGAATTAAAATTTTATTTAATTGTTTAGTAATGTCAATAATTTTACTGGATTATTTAATTTGTTTACTTTTAACATCTCATCATTTAAATTATGGAATATTTTTTTAAAGTGTTTTTTTTTATTTCATTCAACATAACAAATTATTTATGTGATTAATTCGATTATATGGTATGAGTAATAATTTGTATGGATATTATATCAAGTATCAATCAACATTCCTACTCTAGTTGTCACTATAGAAGTGTTTAGGAATGTTATTTATTAACCCCTTAAGAGCAAAAGCAGATTTTTTTCTAAAAATAAAATAATGAAAAGTAATAGTATTTGCAAATAAGTTATTTAATTTTGTTTTAAAATTTTAAAGGATGAAAAACATTATATTTTATTTAAATAATAATTTTATGTCATTTACATTAGTGAAATAAATAAATAAATTAAAATTACAAAAATTATCAAATTATTTAACAATTAAAAAGTAAATTTAAAACTTAAATATGAAATATCTTCATTAATATGGCAATTTTAAAAAAGAAACAATATAAAAAATCATTCACAATAGAAGGAAAACAAGTTAATATTTTTTTAAATAAAAATTCAGAAAACATTTTTCAAAATAGTAAACAAAACAGCAACCATAGATTTATTTGGTTTCTTTTTTTATTTAAAAAAAATCATTCTCAATAGTGAATAAAAGAAAATATAAATAAATTTGAAATAAGATAAATTACATTGAAGTTGATTTACTACTCCATCTTTCATAGAATTTCATGAAAAAAATTACAATTTCTTCTTTATAAAAGAAAAATCAATAACAATAGCAACTATAAATATATCAATAATTTCAAATAAAATAAATTTTATTAATGATTATTTGCTACTTCAGCTTCTAACAGCAAAAATTATTCACAATAAAGACAATATTATATACAAAATTAAAAATATGATAAAAAATTACTGAAATTATTACTGCTTTCAAAGAACAAATTATTAAAAATCATTCACAATAGTGTACAATCATTTATAAAAAAGAATAGTTTTTATTGAATTATTATTCCATAAATCATTAGCTATTTATTCCATTCCATCAGGATAATTTTTCTTATCATTTCCAGAATCCACTCTCTTTAAAATGTTAGAAAATTTCTTCAACACCTGTTGCCTCATTTTGCAAATATTTATTTTTTTAATTATATTTTTAAAATGCTTTTTCCTTCTAACTTTTTAATAATAGTCAGTTAAAAAAAAAAAAAAAAACTTATAATTAATATATATTAACAAGTTAAAAGGGGGAATTTTTTTCTTTTTCTTGTCTAAAATTTGTTTGCCAAATTATTTAGCATTATTCCAAAGGTTTAATAAAGTGTTAAAGTGGGAATTTTGCTGCTAAAGCAAAAAAATAAATAAACATTTATTTGTAATATTTATAAATTAAATGAAATCTATAAAATCTATTAAATCTATAAAATCATCTAATAAAATATAGAATATATCCATAGCTAATATTATTACTAAGTAGTTCAATAAACTAATATAATTGAAATGATATAATTGGGTGTAAAATAATGACAATTATGGATAATAGAATATAAATCAATCACAAATTAACAGTGAATTTTAAGTAAGTGGTTTTAATTGTTTTTATTTTCATTTTGTAAAGAGGAAAGTTATATAATATGCTAGAAAAATCTCTTAATTAATTTAAAAAAAATGAAGCATTTAAGACCTTGTTATCGATATTTAATATCCTGCTTTTATTTCAAAGTAAAAAAAAATATATTTTGTAATAAAATTATAGTTTGTATTAATTATAAAATGTAGGTACCTATAAATAAAGTTTTGTTTATATACATTTGTTGGACAAAATAAAATAAAATAAATTATTAAAAAGCAATTTGCATGCAAAATGTTTAATTATTATAGCCGTTAGTAAAATTTTTCATTATTAAAAAAAACAAGGAAATATTTTATTTTAAATGAATGAGTTTTAAGTGAATGATTCGATGACTAAATAATGATAATAAGAAAAAGTTGTTTTTTTTATACAAAACAAATTAATTTTAACATTTTCTTTAACTAAATTTAGCATAAATTTTTTATTTAAATATATGCTAAAATTTTCCATTGGCCGGTTTTTTTATTTGTATCATTTTGAAAAGATTTAATAAAATGATAATTTTACAGCACGTGAATATTTTATAAGTAGACACTCCGTCGTACGATGCGAGAGAAAAAAATTCCATTCACAATGGTTTTTAGTTTTTTTTTTTTTTAATATAATTTGCAAAAAATAAAAGTTCTATCTTTTGTGTTGTTTGTTCTAAAACAGGTTGTATAAATTAAATATCTACACAATATTGAAAAGGCTTTTAGGAGATTTAATAGTTTTTTTTTTTGTTTTCTTTTTAGAAGATTTCATAGTATTTGTTAAACAATGATATTGGTCTGACTAGTTTCAACTTCTTATTTTACAACGACATAAATTGATATAAAATGATCTTCTTAATGTTACAAGAAATATGGATATACATATGTATGTATGTGTTATCTTATATTTGCACAGGTATTTTCTAGAACCCTTTGATTTTTTCTTTTTGTTTTTTTAAAAAGACCTTGACTTGTTAAAATAAAAATCCTTTCTCTTTTCAAATCTTATGCCTTACATCTTCTACATCATTATTTGCAGACACGTTTGGGACAGTGCAACTTTAAAAGAGTCTATAAGATTCTTGTGGTTTTCTTATAATAAAATGTACATTACATATTTGTAACTTAAACCTTTGCTATGGAAAAGTCCCTGATATAAAACTATAAAAAAATAATAACAAAGATAATCATTATTTCAGCAGGGATTCTAGGTTTAATACCAGTTTATAAGTATTTTCCAGCATCATTTCATTTAGGTTATAAAAGTTACTTCAAAAGCAAATCTCAGCTGCAATATTTCCAAAGTTTTAACGATATTTTTGTTTATTGAAATATTAAAATTTAATTGTTCGCATAAAATATTAATAATAAATATTATTTTTTAATATTTTTTCTTTAAAAAATTAAATATTATTTAATTTTTTCATTAAAATAATTATTTGTAAATTCCACAATCGTTATTAAAATTCACCTCTAATTATTTTACTCTTTTTGGTGGGCTACCATATTGCTGCTTTATAAATGGCAGCATCTTTAACTGTAGACAAACATTTGGCATCACTTTTTATATATAAACAAACATTTTTTGAGGTGAATTTTTTAATTTTCTTTAATATTTTTAGAAAACTTAAATTTTCTTATAAAAATAATAAAAATCTTAAGATTTTTTAATAGAAAATTATTAATTAAACTTCGAACTATTATTTAAAAGATATTAAACATTGTAAATTTTTACAATATGTTTTTTAATTGTATTCATAAATTTCTTTTTATTTCTCTGTTATATTTTTAAAATATTCAATCAATAAAAAACGTAACAAATAATTGTTAGTAAATTGCTATAATTGATTAGTTTTTTTTTATAATTTATAATCAAAACTATTTTTATATTATATAATACTTTAATAATTTTATAATTAATGGAATATTTTAAAAAAGGGGGTAAATGTAAAGTAATTTTTATTATAAAAGTTGGCCATATATTTTTTTTAAGATTTCTAGATATTTTTATTTTTAAATTAATTCATTGATTAAAAAAAAAAAATATTGTTTGTTTATAAAAATGGAATTATTAATGAAATGTTAATACTTTTAGCTAATTTATGCCATTTTGTATTTTATTAAAGTTAAGAGAAATCTTATTTACATAATAAGGCTTTATATTTTTTATTTTTATATATATATTTTTTTAAGAAAGGTATTTTTTTATTTTGTAATAACATCCAGAAATTTCTTTAACAACTTTGTTTTTTTTATAAATTTAGGTTTCAATCATAATATTTTGTTTTGTTGATGTTTGTTTTTTTTTTTAACATAAAAAAACAACATTTGTAACAAAATATTTTATTATTAAATTCTAGATTTTTTTTGTATTCAGTAATTTTCCATTAGGTTAATAAACTTTAGATAATGTTTAAAATGCCTATAGTTTAAAAACAGCTTTATTAAAAGAGTTCAAGGAAAAATAAGTGGTTTTTATTTAAACTTAAACTTGTCATTACTATAAAGTTAGAATTTATTTTATAAATGTAAACAACATATTTTTCTAAATGCTTATGTTTTTTTTTCTGATTTTTAATTACAGGTGCATTTCTACTATTAGCTGTGGGCATTTTAGCAATATGTACAGCAGTTTTAGTAAAAATATTTCATCCTTATGATTTAATATTCAATTGGGTAAGAATTTTGTTTAAATAAGTTTTAACTAACTAAAAAAAAAAGAATTTACAGCTAATTGCATAAACTGAATTTTATATTTAAAATATTTTTTAATTTATTGAATTTATTTATTTATTTTTTTTTTATTAGAAATTAGTCATGGCGGAAAATGGTGAAATTTTTAATTTATGGGCTAAACCTCCAGTAGATTTATATATAAAAATCTATTTGTTTAATATCACCAATGCCGAAGCTTTTATGGCTGGACGAGAAAAAATGCATGTGGAACAAGTGGGTCCTTATGTTTATAAGTAAGTAAATGATTTTATATTTTTTAACTTTATTCACATGTAAATGTTATTAACTCCTCCTTTGATTTGAATAAAAATTCCTTATTTTTTTTATTCAACACACCTCCCTCATTTCAATTGGTTGTTAATTTTTTTAACGATTTTTTCTATTTTTATTTTTTCTCTATTTCTAGAGAACTTATGACTCATGAGAATATAACGTTTAATGACAACAATACCGTTTCAACCAATCCCAGTCATCCTTTGGTGTGGCAAGAACATTTATCGGAAGGTAGACGTGAAGATGATGAAGTTGTTATGGTTAACATAGCCATGTTGGTAAGTTAAAAAGAAAATATATAAACTTTTACTAAGAAAATAAAAAAATACATACAAAGATAGGTGAATTGCAGTAAGAATATAAAGTAGTTAGAGATATATGAATGTTAGTGTTTTAAAACATTTTAACTATTTGTCATTTTCATTAGAAATATAGTACAAATTATTTTCGAATATTATTTAAAATTAATAAAAATCTTTTTTTTTATTGTTTTTATGATGTATAAATTTTCAAAGTTGCTTATTATTTTTATTAAGAATTCAAGCACTTTTAGTAAATTTTGAATTTATGTTCGAAAATTCGAACATTACCAAAATTAATTAAAAAACTTATTTCCGAGTTATAATTAATTTTTATAAAAGCTTTTTTTTCAAATATTATGCATTGTTTTTCAAAAATTCTTTAATTTTGGAATTAAGTTCGAAAATTTGTTTGTTTAAAACATGTTTTTACAAAATAATTTAAATATTTCAATTGAATTTTTAAATTTGATTAATTTTTCGAAATTATTTTATTTTCAGCTAAAAAAATATAGACAATTATTTATTCAATTTCTGTAGGTTATGTTTGTTTACATTTCTGCCAGATGTGTTAAGGTCTCTTATAGTGAGAATAGAGAAGAGAGTTATCTTGTTTATGTAGGTTTGTGTCTTAGGTCTTTTGTTTGCTTAAAAATATTTTTTTTTGGAAATTAATAATTATTATGATTTCTAAATTTAGTTTAATAATTTCCTTAATAATTATTTTAATAGAATAATTGTTATAAATTATTAAATAAAAATCCTTGCTTTTTGTTATAATATAACATCACATTTATAAGTATATTTGCAGTTTAATATATTACTCCTCTTTATTTAAATTAATTTTTATTTTTCAATTTATTATTACATTTTGTTTTGAGTGAACAATTTACATTTTACTTAAAATAAATCGCGTGAGTTTCACATGTTTTTTTGTTTTTGTATTTTAGTTTTTATAAAGTAGTCACTTGTCACAATATAAATAACATTTAAATTTATACAATAATACTCAAAACATACACTCACAAACATAAGTATTTACACACAAATAAACAAAAGTTAACAACATTTGAAAAAGTAAAAAAAAAATAACAATGTTTAGGTCAATAAACGTTACTTTATAGTATAAACAAATACAAACATAAACTTAAAGTTAGCTATACATACACATAAATATTGATATTTGTAGATATGTATTTTTCCATAACAAAACAATAAGTTTAACAGCACTCGGCTTTTAGACAAGCCTTCTTTTTTATATTTATTGACTTTAAATTTTTTGTAGCTAAAACGTTTTTGTTTCCCTAATACATTAATAAAAAAAAATAGAAGAAGAAAACAAAAATAGCAAAAAAAATTTAAATTTATTCAATATTAACATATCAACATTGATAAATATAGTTTGTTTATTTGCATAACTTCCCCTTTTCTTTTTTTAGAGACATTATAAATTTTAGTTAAAACAATTTAAATAGAGATAATTATTTAGAAATGCATGCTGCTTAAATAAATGTTTAGTTGAGATAAACATTTAATAAACAATTTATTAAGTTTAAATTAAATACTATAACAGTAACAAAATTAATTGTTATAAAGTTAAATACGTTTGTATGTCTCAAGTTTTTTTTTTATTATTTATTTAACATTGTATATTGCTGACAGTTAGCAGCAAATCAAAAAAATTATACACTCACAGAAAATTTTTAAATGAATGACATATAGCGGATTAATAGCTGTTGATATTTTAATTAGTTAGGATTTTTAATTTAAGTGATGAACAAGTGATGAAATTATTAGGAAATAAAATGATGAAATTAAAATCTTTGTCAAAAGAGAATTTTTATTAAAAAATATTTCGTATAAAAATTTAAAATTTATTAGGGAATAAGAATTGTATAAAGAAGATTTTAGACAAAATGGAATAGTATTTTTTTTTTTTATAAATCAAATAGAAATTAAAAATATTTAATATTTAAAATGATTTTTATATAAACTTTTTTCCAATTTCTTTTAAAATTCTACTAACATTTTATTAAATGCGTATTTTCAAAAGCTGTTAAGTTATTATTTTTTTATTTGTGTAGACTTGTCAAGTTGTAAAATCAAGTAAATTTATGTTTATATCTTGATTTTTTTCTTAATAACAAACATAAATTTGTAGAAAAGAAAACATAAAATAAACTAGAAATATTTCAATAAACTTGATCTTATCTTAGAATTTATAGTAAAACATAATGTTAAGATAGGTCTAGAAATTATAATTATAATTTTTACTACGACTAAAAGGAAGCTGAAATTTCTTTTCGTTTTTTTAAATAAAACACAAATAAAATTACGTTTGTTTTTATTATATATAAACAAAATAAATCCATAAATTATTAATGCTTTTTAATTTTAATTTGTTTTAAAAACCAAATAAAATTCTGTTTCTGGTTTTTGTTAATACAATTAATTAAATAATAAGTTGACAAAATAAAGATGTTTTTATTATAATATATATTCTTTTTATTGAAAATAAAATTTATATTTGTTTGTTTCTTAAAAAAAACATTTAACCAAAAAATTCCTTTAATTAATAAATTTTATTGTGTTTCAAATTTGTTTATAATAAAAAAGTTCTTAAAAACTTTCCTATAATTAATCATAAATAACTCTGGTTTTATTGTTATTTATAAAGTCTTTATAAATGTATCATCTATTAAATACTTTTACTCACAATAAAGTTTTTAAAAAATATACCTGATAAACAAGTGTATTATTAATGAAGTCTGCTAACATTTAAAACACAAATAATTATTGTACAAATAAAAAAGAATTAATATAGTTGTTTTAAAAAGAAATATATATATATAAAAAAAAACCTTATTAGCTTTCTATTTCTATATCAAAAACAATTAATTAAACTTGTGTGTTATTCTTAAATATATAATAATGTCGGGTTTTTAATCTTTAACAGGTAACATTATTATAAACAGACGTTAAATATACATAAATTTCCTACATTGTTTTAATTTGTTTTCTTTAATGAAAAAATAAACAAAAAAAATGTAATGTTAGTAATCAATCTTTAGTTGTTTGCTATAAAGGGCCATTATAAAATATTTGAAAATTAATTTTTAATATTTATTGAAAAATAGTTAACAAATGACGTTAGTAATAATTATTAAAGTTTAATGGAAATTTAATTATTTTTCTTATAAGTTGATTGAAAATATTCAGACATATTAATGAAAGGCTAATTAAAGGTTTATTACAGAATTGTATAAAAATAAATTAAATAAGAAAAAAATGTGAAAAAATCTTTAAAATGAAATAAAATTAAAATGTGTTTTTAATTTGAAAATAAATAAAGTTAAAATGTGTTTTTAAGAAAAATAATTATTGATTTCTAAATAAAATTTTATTTTCTTATAAAAGAGAAAAAAAATGGCAAACAAAACTCAATTACAAACAAGTACGAAATTTTTCTTTAATATACATTTTTTTCATTTTTTATATTGTATTTATTACAAAAATTTATATAAATAAATTTAATATTTGCCAAATTTTCCTTTAAAAAACTAAAAGACTTAAGACACAAACATTAATAAACAAACGTCAAAAAGTATTTCTCTGAAACGAGAAAAAAATCCTTTAATAAACTAAAAGACTTAAGACACAAACCTCAATAAGCAAACAAAAACAATTTTCTCTTAAATCAGAACACAATTTCCTTTAAAGAAACAAAAGACTTAAGACACAAACGGAACAAGAATAACTATTCTTTTTATAAAAGAGAACGAAAATAGAAAAAAAATCAACAAAAATTTCCTTTAATAAAATAAAAGACTTAAGACACAAGCTCTGATTAAAACTATTGTCTTCTAAGAAACGTGAACTATAATGTTCTTTAACAAAACAAAAGACTTAGGAAGCAAACAATTTCTTTCTTACGAACGAAAACAAAAATTTCCTTTAACAAACAAAAGACTTATTTTTTTTATTTTTGAACAGGACAAAAAATAACTTTTCTCACAAATAAGAACGAAAATGTATTTTAATAAATCAAAAAGCTTAAGACGCAAACGCTTAAAAATTATTTGGATATTTATCTCCCAAACAACAAAAATTTCCTATAATAAAAAGCATGGCATAAAGAATAACTTAAGGAACAAAACCACTTAATCGTTGTAGTATTTAGGTAAAAAAAATTACAATTTTTCCTTAAAATGAAAGCCAAATCTAATACTTAAAAAAATCTAGTTTTTAAAACCTTCAAATTACTGTTTCAACTAGACATAAAAATTATTCATAAAAGAAAAAATATGTAAAAAATAAATTGTATTAAAATTTTATTTGTCCTTCTGCTTTAGATAATTAATAACCCTGAAACTATGTTTCATAAAATTTATTCAATTTAGAGCGAGATCTTTTTCTTCTTTTTGATTTATTGGTTTTATTTTGAAGCCTTAATTAAAAAAAGAACAAATATAAAAATTAATTGTTTAAATTCCATTAAAAAATAAACAAAAGTCTGTATATAGCTGATTAAACAATTTATAAAAAAAAAAAACAATTAATATTAACTTACGCCCGATAAATATTTATAAATAATCAATATTATTAAAAGGGCATTTATAAAAAATATTATTGCTTTTAAAATGATTGATCGTTTAACTTTTACTCTTAGAAAAGAAAACAAAACTATACAACAAAGTATTTGTTTAATAGTTAAGAAATATCCAGAACAATTTGTTTAAATTGATATAATATCATAGATACTTTATAGCCCACAATTAAAGCTTTGAAGTTTAAAATAAAATGAACTTTATAACGTAATAACAATTAAACACGTATCATATATCATATACTATAAATAAAACATAAACTATAATAATTGTTTATCAGATTACAAAAAAAAAAATATATATAATAATATTAACAATTAATGAAGACAAAATAAGTTTTATAGAATTTTCTACAAAAACTCTATAAAAAGCATCAATTAACTAATATACATTTTTTAAAATTTCTTTTAGGCCATTTCACATTTAACCGCTGATAAATCATTTTTTGTGCGCATAGGCTTAAATAGTTTATTTATGACACAAAACTCTCAACCCATAGTGCGTATGACAGCTCGAGAATTTATGTTTGGTTATGCTACCACTTTAACAACATTGGGCAATAAATTTTTGCCAAATTGGATACATTTTGATAAAGTGGGCCTAATAGATAGAGTAAGTGAAAACTAATAAATTGTTTAAATAAAATTTAAATTAATTATAATGTTTTTCTATTCCTAGATGTATGATTTTGATAATGATTTTGAAACTTTTCATACTGGTGTTCCTGATCCTAGTATTTCTGGTCTTTATGCTACTTATATGGGTAAAAAAGATTTACCTCATTGGAAGGGTGATCATTGTAGTAATATTGAAATGGCCTCAGATGGTGTTAAGTTTCCCAGCTTTATAAAACCCAATGATTCTATAAAATTCTTTAGAAAAAGTATGTGCCGGCCTATTAATTTGGTAAGTTGGAAGAATAATAATTAAAATTTTTATTATTATTATTTTTAAATTTTAAAATTAATTATATTTTTTTTGTGTGTATTTTATTCTTTTCCTCTTTTAGTTTAGAAGCCAAGAAGAACGCATTAATGTGGGCAGTTTAACTGGCTATAAATATGTTTTTGAAGAAAATGCTTTAGACAATGGTCGCATTAATCCCGAAAATAAATGTTTCTGTAGACATGGTAAGTTTATACAATAAAAAAAGAACTTTAAACTTTTAATTAAAATCCCTTTTCATAACCTTTCATCACCATTATTTTATTTATTTTTTTTTACCAAACACGCTTATAAATGTTAATATGAAAATTAATTATTAACTAACTCTGTAATGGAAAATTAATCACTTTTAAAATCTTAATCAACCATAAATATTGCTAATATTATAAATTCATATTTTATTTTTATTTTTACTATATCCCATTAAACCACAGAAATAATTAATGGAATGAAAATAATCGTTTGTGATTAAATCTATGATAAATTCTATTTTTTTTAAACCCCCACCCCTCATAAACTATAAAGTAACTAATAGGTATAAGGAAAATAATCTAAAGTAATTAAATCTATGATAAATTAATGGAGGTGGCATAAAAATATATATATTAAATTTTTAATTAAGCAATTTGTTTTAACGTAATTAGTGTTATTAAAAATTAAAGAAAATTATTAATGAATTTTATCCATGACTAAGCAAAAAAAAAAAAAACACCAGAATAAAAACAAAAATGATTTCATTTAAAAATTATTTGTTTGCCTAAAATTATTAAACTTTTCCAAAGACTTAATTTTATATTCCTTTTTTTTTTTCTTCATAAATTTGTTTGTGAACTTTCAATAAACGTGATTTATATTTTGTTGTTTTGTCCCCTAAAAAATTCCATTAACTTGTCGGCAGAGTGACGTCAAAATATTCCGCAAAAAATCTTGTTTATGTTGTTTTTGTAAAAAAAAAAAAAATAAAATAAACGCAAACAAAGTCATTAAAACAAAAAAATAAAACGGTATTTTGATCATGATAATGACACTGTAAATGAAAAGCAAAACAAAACAAATTACAAAAAAATTGCATGAACAGCAAAAGGGGCGTAATTGTAAAAAAAACTACGAAAAGTAAATAAAACGGTTAATAAAAAAATTGCTATAATAAGCGAAAAATATTATTTAAAGCCCTATAAATAAAAAAACTGATTAAAAATAAGTATTCAGACTAGGTAAGACTTAACTAGTCCGAACTAGTTAACTTTGTTTAAAGGGATTATAATTTTTGTATACAAAATATCTTATTAAATCTTTTCTATAAAATAATGTGAAGAAACGAATGGAAAATTTAAAAAAAAAAATCATAAAAAAAATTAAAAATATAAATATCATTCAGCAAAAATATTTTATAAAAAAAATTTATGAATAATTTACTTATTTAATTTTCTAGTAAATTTTATAAGTATTGATTAATTTTGTTAAAAATTATATTAAAAATTTTATAAAAATTGAATTCAATTAAAAATTTGTATAAAACGAATTTTAATTTATCATTCGCGAAAAGAATTTAACAAAATCTCTTTAATCACTACAAAATGCCTTCCAAAATCTATTTAACTTTACTGCCTGAAAAAAGAAATCAAAATAAATAATTTTATTCCAAAAATATTTATAAAAATTATTGTTGATGAAAAATTCCTATCAAAAGACAATTTTTAAAAATTTTTCTAAAATTAAAAAAAAAATCTACAAAAAGACTTTAATTACTCACAAAAGGAATGTAAAATAAAAATTAGTTTCAAACTCTTTAACCCCTTTGAAGTGTCTACTAACTCCATAAACACTATTTAACTTTACCTACCTCAACACAATTTATTTTCCATACTTATCATCATTATTTAAAAAAAAAAAAAAAAAATTCCATTAAAACTAAAGTGTCATGACTCATATGCACACAAGTTGATATTAATAACACCTAGATTACCTTTCACTTTAACTAATTAAGACTCTAGTGTATTTATTATAAATTTAATTTATATTTAATTTATTTTTTTTTTTTTCAATTTCTTATTAAAAAGGCTACTGTCAACCTAGTGGCTTAATTGACGTCACCGATTGTTATTATGGTTTCCCTATTTCATTGAGTTTGCCACATTTTATGGGTGGTGATCCTGGTCTACAAGAGAATGTAACTGGTTTACAACCCGATAAGGAAAAACATTCATCAGAATTTATAGTACAACCGGTAAGTGAAAAAAAAATAATAATAAATATATAGAGTTTGGTGTATAAAATGTAATAAGTCAACTATAGAATTATACAAACATTTTGTATAAAAGATTTTTAAAATTTATTTAAAGGATTGATTCCTTTGAGAGAGAACATTAAAGTAATTACTCAGCACTCTTTATATAAAATATTATAATTAATTGTAAAAGAAATTATTCACACTTCCACGAAAGTTAAATTATATTCGTTTGTATAAAAATTTATTCCTAACGAATAATTAAATAATATTTCAGATCATGAACTATAAATTAATTATATATTTTTATTTCTATCAAATTTAATATAAAATCATTTGACGATATTTTTATATTTTCAAGATAAATTTCAATATTATTAGAAATTAAATGTTTTATTGAAATTTAATTCAAATTATATTTAAATTTGTTCACGAAAAATTTTTGCCTTCTATCTTCACATTTTAATACTTAGTCTGTTTTACTTTATAATTGCACCAAAAAAGCTCTAGTATAACAAGTTTAATGTTTACAAAAAAAAAAAAAAAAAAAAAAAACGTTTCAACTAAAATTTAATCGCGTGTTTAAAACAAAATGTTGTGTAATTTTAATGACGTTACATTGCGGAATTCTCTCACATCATCAACTCCAGCAAAATGAATGCCAAGATCATTTTGCAATAAAACAAAAAATATAGATCATTTATATGTGATGTTCATATGTAGTTTCTTTTTGGAATACTTTTATAGGTTTATTCTGGAAAAATCGTGTTGAAGAAAAAACCTTTGATTTAATGATAAATTATAGTATAATTTATTAAAGTAAAGAGCTTAATTAATTTTATTCTACAAAAGTAAACGTTATGTTTACCATCCATTCACTTTTTTTGAAGGGCGAAAATGTAAGATGTTTTAAAACTTTAAGGAGTAAATACAGTAATAAAAAAAAAAAAAAAACAAAAATTAAGTAATTATAGATTTGTTGCAATATTCATCACACTTATAGTATTGGATGTTGAGAATTAAATCCTAAAGCTAGTAATTATTTTTAATTTTATTTTCTGCTGTTATTTTATGTTAAGCTACTGGTTTGGTACATTTCTAATAATTAATTTATATTGCTTAAATATTAAAGTGTTAGCGACTTATGAAGCAGTATAATCCTTTCGTGAATTTAAGTTAGAATTCTTTCTTTCATAAAAAAAAAATTCTTAGAGTGAATAATTTATCATTCTTTACCAAATAACATAGTTCTTACTTTAAGTTTATATCATTAAAAGGGCTTTCCTTTATGATATAGGTAAATTACTTGCAAATATGCTCAAAATACTTGCTCAACATTTTTTAAATTTTTTTCAAATTGCTTAAAAAAAAGTAAAAGCTAGTTATGAAACCAATTATTCCTTTCGCGAATTCAAATTAAAATTGTTTCTTCAACAAACTAGCACTTTGAGTTACTAACTTTTATTTTTCTCTCAATAATTTTATTATTTAATACGTACTATTATCTTAAATATTAAAATATTGAAAGAAATTTAATTGCAAACGAAAATTAAAAATCGTTGTTAAATTAAATTTAAACTCAAATTAACTTTTAGTTTGTAAATCAGAAACTAAGAAGCTTTTAAAGTTTGAGAAAAATTAAATTATTAATATTGTAATACTTTTCTCATGAATAAAATTTAGTTTGTTTTTGTGAATAAAAAATCAAACAATTTTTTTTTTTTAACTGTCAAAATAATTGACTTATTCTTATCGCAACGGAATCTTAAATGTTTAAATAATTTATTGTTTAAATTTCATAACAACAAATTAATTTATAAGTTTGTTTCAGAAATTAGTTCCTAATTAGTTTTAAAAAGGAAACACACATATATTATTGTTCGCCACAAAATAAGAGAGAAGTACGCAAAATTTCAAAACCTAACTAGAATTTATAATATAAATTGTGTTCAAATTAAAAAAGAATCTCAAAATTAGCATAACACATTTTGTTTTGTTTTTGTTGTTTTTTATTTCTTTTTTTTTTTGCGAAATAATCGATGGTGCTATTAAACATCATTTTATTACTGGCATTTATGTTAGAAGAATTTCAATTTCAAATTTAGTTTAAAAATAAAACTTTTAGTGATTTCTATGATTTGTCATTGCGTGCGCATTCAAATATTTGTTTGTGTAAAACTGTCAATTTTGTTATTGGGTGGAAAATTTTTGGTTAAAACAAAAGAAGAAGAAGAAGAACTTTTTAAAATACCTTTTTTTTTTTGATACAATAAAACAAACAGTTTGCGTTTTCTGACATCATTGAGGTAGGAGGATTGTCATGAATATTAAATTAAAATAAATTTAGAAACATTTTATTGGCAATAGTTGGGTTAAGTAAAAAAAAAAAGTGATACAAAAAAAGTAAGAGATTTTTATTATAATTTATCTTATGTTATATTTATACATAAATATTAGTTTTATGAAAACATTAAAAGAGTGCAGGAATTTTATTAAAAAAATTAATATATAAAAATAGTTTTGTTTCTTACCTTAAACACGTCTGAGCGAACTGATTTATCAGATTTTAGATTTCTTTTAATGGTGGGAATTTTTTGTGAGTTATTTTTAAAAATAAAAAATAATAAAATAAAATAAAATTACTTAATCAGGAAATATGTGTCATCGTTTTAGTTTTTAAATGAATTAAATAAATTTATATTTCTTATTATATTAATAATAAATTAACTGTAAATTAACAATTTCATTTTTTTCTTGAAATTTTTTATTATAAAATCATTTAATATGGAAAATATTGTATGGAAAAGTTTTTTGATTTATAGAAAAGGAATTTTTATTATATATATATAAAAAAAAACTTGCAAGCAAACAACTAAACAAAAAAGAGAACATGTGTTTTGTCATCATAAGAATTGTTATGCATAATAATTAGATAAGAATCATCCGTTTTAAAAAAAAAAAAAACTTAAACAATTACTCCTCTACTTATCGAAATGCAGAACAGCAAAAATTATTACGAAAGGTTAGTCATGTCAATAACACTAAACAACAAATTTAGTTTAAATATACTATATATGTATAAAATATTTATAACCGGACACAAAAGTAAAAAACACTTAAAACTTCAAAAGGTTTTTTATTTAATTTTCGAAAGGAATCAAAAGCGAACAAAATACATATTTTATTTAAAAATAATTGAAAGTTCCTTTTAATTAGAAAAGTTGGCACGTTTAACCTTTAATGGTGTACTATTAAATTTTTAACAAAATTTATAATAAATTTACATAAAATATACATTATACAAAAGTAATAATGCACTTTATCCGTTCTATCCGTTTATGAGGTTTTCAATTTAAATTTAATTTTTTCCCAGAAATCCAATGCGGAAAAAAGATATTTATAATTTATTCTCAAATTTAAAAAATTTGTTTTAATTTTACATAATATTTACGTTGTATTTTTTGTTGTAATAATACAATTTTATAGTTATATCCGTTTTTTTTTTATTATTATCTAAATCTAACCTTTTTAAAAGTTTAATTGAAAGAAATTTTCTATAATAATTTATGGCTTATTATGAATATTTATATTATTCGTTGGAATTGTTTATAATTGAAATAATAGCAATTGATAAATTTACATTTATTAATATACATAAATTAAAATACAAAACATTTGTAATTAAAAGGATTTTTTTTAATGTAGTTCAATAAACAATTTTAAATGATGTTTAAGTTTAGATAAATAAATTATAAATCATATGAATAAATAATGACACATGGCTTAATTGTGATTAAAAAATTATAGCAAATAATGAGAGTTCATTAGATATTTAAAGCAATTAGATATTTAATACAAAAATGCTTAATAAAAATTGATTAAATATTGCAGGTTAAGTTTTCGTCCTACAAAACTAATTTATTTCTTTCCCGAATGCAAATTAAGATTCTTTCTTCAATAAACCAACTCATAGAGAGAATAAGAATTCATGACTATCAAAATGAAAAAAAAAAAATAGTAATAATTAAAATAATTTCATTTTAAAATATAAAAGAACTTCATTTATGAACCTACTATATTTACTCGTGAATTATAATTAAAGTTCCTTTTCAAATGATAAATATATATTTTTTGTATAAATTATTCTAATTTTAATCTGTTAATTCAAAAGTATAAAATTAAATAATTTTTCACATATTTAAAGCTTAAATATTAAAGAATATGAAACTTGTTCCTTTCGCGAATAAAATTTTTTATTCATTCATCAACAAATAACCTCTTTGAGAGAATTAACTCTCATTCATTACAAATATAGTTAATATTCTTAAACTAAAACCAGTAGCTTAATGCTAGTGTTATCATTTACACTTATTTAACTGTAAACAAAATTTATAAAAGCAATTTAATATATATTATTAAATTATAATATAAATGTAGGTGTTAGTAATAATGATCGGAACAAGTGAAAGCAGTTGTTGCCTTATTTTAATAAAATTGTTAAGATAAATTCAATTTTATGCATTTATGGATATTATGCTAATTAAACAAAATGTAAACAAATAATACTAGTTTAAATGTTTAATGTACATATAACTTTAAATATTTATACATGTGTTGTTTAAAAAAAAAAGTATTTTGACATGTTTTAGAAGTTTATTTCCGTAGTGGAGTTTTTTTTTTTATAATTCTTTAAATGCAATTTTTATTTAATAAATTAAAAAAAATGCTACAATGTTATTATTTTTTTATTATTAGTTTAAAAACATTATTTTCCGCTTAATTTGTTATTTTCCTATATTTTATTTTTATTAATTACTATTTTGCATTACAATAACAATAACACATTGTTTTCAATTAATTTTTTAATAATAGCTTAAAACATTTATTAAATAAACAGCTGTTCCAAACGTCAGATTGTTTAACTTTTAAGTAATCAATCAAATAAATAACTTAATATATTGAACAATGCGTGTTTAACAAATTCATAACAATTATATTTGAGAAAAAAAATGGGTAATTAAAATATATGAAGCTGCGTAGTTTCAAAATCAACAATGAACATTTTATGGTTTTTTTCAATAGCGAAAATATTGTACGAGTAAAAATGTTTTTAACACTAAAAAATGCAAACGCTGCTTAATTTTTTTTTAAATAAACTTGAAATTCTTATTTCATGTACAAAAAAAAATCTAGTAAAATACTTTTCCGTTGACCTATATATTGCTTAAATGCTGTTTTCAAAATTAGAACAAAAGGCTAAATAGTTTAAATATATTCTATTTAAAAACAATAATAATTAAATAGTTAAACAACAAACACTACATTTAAATTTATAAAAAATTAATAATTTACATCCTTATTCACAAACAACATTTAAATTTAATTTGCGTATTAAAATAAATGTTATTTTTGAAAATGGAATCATATTTTAGAAAGTTTTTTTTTAAATAAAAAATTATTCCTAAATTTTATAATGATTTTTTTTTATAATTAATTTTGTTTGTTTATTATTGATATTATGTTGCCATATATTGTGCATACTTGCTAATATATTATGGCAATACTATGAAAATAGTATATGGCAACTCATTGGCAAATGTAAACAAACATTTTAAATGAGATTGGAGTAATCGTAAACACAGAACAAACATTTTGATTAAGAAAAAAATACATTAATTTACAAGAAATTATAATTACCGCAATAAAATTAATTGTTATTAAAATTGTATAATTATAATATGTAATATACTTATAATTTTAAATTTAGTGTTAAAAGTATCAAATAAAAAATTTCAATTAAAATTTTGAAAAATATTTTCAATTTTTTTAAGAATACTTTATAAAAGACTTTTTAAAAAATTTATTTAAGAAATTTATATTAGATTTTAGTTAATAATTTATTTAATTAATTTTCTTTTTATTTTTTTCCATTTCCAGGAGTCCGGTTTACCTTTATCGTTGTCTGTTAAAGTCCAAATCAATATGCATTTCAATGATTTATCCGCTTACAGTCGTGTTAGACGTTTTAGTCACTTAACCGTTCCCATGTTATGGTTTGAAATTGTGAGTTTTTTTTTCTTAAATACTAAAATTAATTTTAAACTAAATTATTTATTTTGTTTTTTTTTTTTTCGCTTAGATGATGCCTAAATTACCCGATAATTTAGACAATAAATTCAACTTTTATCTCAACTATTTACCCTATATAGAACCTTTAGGTTTTTGGGGTGGTCTTTTAGCCGGTTTAACTTTACTTATCTATGCTGTTACACGAGCCACTTTGAAAATGTCTTCATTGGCTAAGAACTCAAATCTTTTGGAATTAAATTATGGTCGTGCAAATCTTTTGCAAGTCAATCAAAATGGTGTTTATAAACCCTGTGAAATGAAACTAATAGAAAGCAACGAAAAATCCTCAAATAATGTTATTAAAAATAAAGGTCTTGAAACAGAAAGTTTATATACAGAATTACAGTCTAATAGACTTAAAGGCAAAAGAGGTTCCTTTGCTTTGGAGTTAGAGCCAGCTTTAGAAAATAGCAGTGATTCTAGCAGTGATGAGGGTAATGAAAGTGATACTGCTACTTTGACTTTAAGTCGTAATTCTTCTTCTTCATGTTGTCAAGGCA
This sequence comes from Phormia regina, assembly GCA_001735545.1. NCBI lineage: Eukaryota > Metazoa > Arthropoda > Insecta > Diptera > Calliphoridae > Phormia > Phormia regina. The sequence goes on from MINK01171840.1 coordinate 32,792, forward strand.
ATAGTAATTGTTGTATGGAAGGTCTTAAGACCGATGAGAGTACAAATTCCAATACAACAACCGATGAAGATGATGATGATGATTATGATGAGACGGAACAACAGGTAAGAAAATTAATTCATATTTTTATTATACTATGTAAATATGAATATTTTTGAAAGTGTTTGAATTTTAATATCTAACTGTCTATTTTTTTGTTTGTGGTTTTATTTTTTTTATTCTTTTTGTTTTGAGGGCTTTAATACGGAACACGCGACCATGTGAACAATTTATTTTTATTTTATTTGTAGCTCAATGAATTATGTATTTATTAAGAATAGTTAATATTCCTTATAAATATTAGGCAGCCAGTCAATAACTACGAATATTAATAATGTTTAAACACTCATTTAGCACATCAAAATGTGAATAAATAATAATTATGTTACGCAAATGCAAATTATTATTTTTTTAATTCGAGTATTTGACGTTAAAACATACATAAATTTGAAAATAGTTGATGTTTGTATGGAGAATCTTTAATTAAAAAAATTTGATATGAAATTATCTTTAATAATTATTATTCACAACCAAGAATATAAACAAATACTTAGCTGGTAAAAATAATTCATTGATAAAATTTCTTTAAAAAAATTTTCAATTTCTCAATTAATTTCTAAAAAAAGAAAAGAAATATTTGACTTAATTATTAACAAAAATATTAATTTATCCTTTAATCCGACAACAAGGTTGAACTTTCCCTTTTTATTATTATTAAGAGTTGAGCTATTTTAATAAGCGTGTTTTATACAAACTTTCATACGTCAGCTAGACAGCAGGATTGATCTGACTTTACATATTTATGGCTGACAGCACAGATGTGTCTTTTTTAGCAAAATCGTATAACAATAAAACCCCTCTATACGAGTGCTTGAAAAAAATAAATACGCTTATTTATTTTATATGCAAAACGTGTCTTAAAATCACAAATTTGTTTTTAATTTCTATTAAAAATAAACAAAAGACATTGCTTAAATAAATCATAAGTTAATAAAATACATACATATAATTGTGACAATTAAAAGGTGTTATAGAGGGAAACAAACAAACAAACAAACAAAAAAAGAACAATTTGTTTATTAATATACACGCAATTAATAAATTATTTTAAAAATTTTGTTTATAGAATAATAAAACAGTAGTAAAATAAAGTATTTTTACAGCTGTATGATTGCTAATAATTAAATGCATAACAGTTACATGTATAACAAATACTTTTTTAAAATTCTTTCATTTATTTCTGTCTTTAATAAGCATTTGGTGTTGCCATATTGTTTTTCTTTGATGCCCAAATCTTTAATCAAATGTAAACAAACATTTTAATGGCAAATTAATTATTTTATTTTGAATTTAAAAAATTCATAAACATATAAAAACGTATTATATTTTTAAAGTATATTATTAAAAACAATATAAATTATTAAATAAAACAAGTTCTAATAAAATAAATTGAATAAAAAGTATTTAAATTTTAAATTCTTAAAAACAAAATCCAAACAATATTTTGCGTAATACACCAGGCCCTATAAACATATGGTATATAATGACGTCACAAAAACGATCTAGAAAGCCCTAAAGCTATTTACGTCAATAACAAATTTTCAAAACAAACAAAATTTACAACTCAAACATTTTACAAAAAAATATCTTTTTAAATAAATTTAAATAATAAATAATTTATTATATTTTTAAAAATAAACCCGTTATTAATAAATTATTATTTTTTTTTAATATTTACAGCTTGCTCTTAGCATAAATAGTAGCGGTTATAGAACCTCATTATCCGAATCTAATGATGATTCAGTCAATTTACAACCCACAGTCAATACAACACCAACAACAACTGCGCCTATAAAACTAACAGCCTTAAGTATTCAAAAATAAAAAAAAAACAGGTTACATGTACTACAGTCACAAAAAACATATTTAATTTAAACAACCATATTTTGGCTCTCTAAACAAAATTAAGGTTTAAAGGAAAATACTTATGTTTAGAAAAGCGAAAAAAAAAACAACGATATACTGTGATAAATTTCAAAATATTCTTCACTTTATCATTTATTTGTTTTTATGGATTTTTCATGGATTTATGGGTTCTTTTAAACTTGAAGGTTATATCTTAAAAAAAAAACCTTTTTGAAAATTTTGTAACCAAGAAACACAAAAATTCCAAAAGGCCTAAAAATAAGATAAAAAAGGGTTAGTTTTTCATTTACACTACTAACTTCATATATTTTAAGTTTTTAAGTTGTTATATATTTTACTCGAATCATTCATTTTTATAACAATATAAAAAAAAGTTTTCCATTTATCAATTCATTCATTCTATACCTCTGTGAGGTTTTAACCAAATGTTCATATTATATTTATATATTTATATATATAATATTTTTTAACTTAATTTTAAACTATTCTAAATTAATTATAAAATATTAAGAGAAAGAAATCACAATAGATTTTAAATTATTTCATTTATAATTTATATAGAAATATTTATTAAAATAATGCTGTGATTCTGAGTTTTATTACCACCATTTTTTATATTATTTTATAATTTGTCAATTATTTTCTTAAAAGAAATTGTATATTTTATGAAATATCTATATAGGTACAATTATCTGAAGTAAAATAATAGAAAATATTATAGAAATATTTAATTAATTTAAGAGATTACTTCTTTTGCGTGAAAAAAAAAGAAAAAGAAAAAACTCTATAAATGTATTGCTAATTATGTAATAGAATTTAATTAATTTTAATTTTTTTATAAATAATTTAGCTTGTGGTAATAATGTTTATAATAATTTTAATAATAAAAAAATAAAAGAAGAAAATTTTAAAGAAAATATAAAATAAAAAAGTGGTTTTATTTTAATAAACACAATTAATTCACAAATGAACTGGTAAGAAAACATAATTGATGTGGAAAATCCCATTGTCATCTTATACTTTGCAAAAAATCATAAAGTACCAATTAAAAAATAAATAAAATATACTTCAAATATTTCCGATTTTTACGAAGATTATAATAATAAATAATAATTTAATTTCATTAAATTTTATTTAAAATTATAATAAAAAACATATTTTTTGTTAAATTTTATTTTTTTTTTTTTGTGCAAATTTAAAAATAACGGTATTAGCTATTCATAACCTTAAGCTTTGATATATAATATTATCACATACTCTCTCTATTCTCTCTCTCTCTGTATTGTCAAACTTATATGATATGGCAACACGTTTTCTTTTAATGTCAAATTTATAAATAATATTAAATTTGTGTCGTCGGTATTTTTTAATATTATTAAATTATTAAATATTAAATCATATCAAAAGTTAATTATTTAAAAATTCTTACATAAAATTTAAAGAAATATAATCTTTGGCTTAATTGGATTTATAACAATTATTTACAGGTAAAGTATTAAATAATCCGGCGAAGTAAAATTGCATATAATAATACATATACACAGATAACGTCATAACAGAATAATGGCTAGAAGGGAAAGTGTACAAATATTTTTTAAAACAAAATTGCTTTTGTTTAACTAATATAGTAGCTGCAAAATAAAACCAAGGAATTTTTTATCAATGCATTGTTAATAGCTCCATTTTAGTTACTTAATTTAAGATCTTTTACTGTCAGTTTCCTTTCACTTTATTCTATATTATGTACTATGACCGCTAAATAAAATGTACGATTGTAAACACAATTTTGGCGATACGCCAAAAAACTCAATATGTATTTTATAAACATTGTTAAAACACATATTATTAATTTGATAAAAATTTGTCCATTTTAAGTAACACAATTTTTAATGAAAAATTTTTCACTAAAGAAAATATTGTGCAAAAATATTAAAAATCGCTAAAAATTTAATAAATTATTTTTGACTGAACAAAAAAATAATACACATAAGTAATAAAAAAAAAAAATACTTAAACAATGAAAAACAACAGTAATATGCCTTTTAAAGTTACATTTCCGTGAATATAATCGTTTTCATAAAAATTCTTATAAAAATTACTTACATATAGATGATAGATCATTCAAAATATTGAAACTGTTTAAAAATATCGCTGTCGCTTGAATTGTGTTTATAATAGCAAACTTGTTGCTTCTCTATTGAAAGGGAAAGCAACATATGTATATATAAATAGTGTTGCCAGATATTTCCTGTAAGTAAAAAAAAATATTAAGTTAATAAAAATTTCTTTAAGATGATTTATTTTTAATCAAAAATTTTTAAATATGAAAACTTATCGGAAATGTTTGCAACAAATAACATTTTCTGAAAAAAAACAAGATTTATTAAAAATTAAAAAAAAAAATTAATTTATCGAGAATTTTCTATAAAAATATTTAATAAACATTTTAATCGAAAAAGAAAACGTTTTCTATAAAACGAAAATCTATCAAAAATTATTTCGAAAATATGAAAACAAAAAAATATGTTAAAAGAAAATTAAATTTTTTTATATATGTTTTATCTATTTATGGAAATGTGGGCAACAAATTATCCATCTGGCTACACTGGTATTCTTTTTAATTGAGAGAACTTGGGAGAGCATTAATATTAAGCTAAGCACTCTACCCCTGGTAAAGACAGTCGAATAAAGAAAGAATACAGACCTTTTTTTAAAAAAGAGAAAATATACCCTTAAATTATAAAAATAATTTTTAACTAATAAGAATAATATTTTACTTTTTATAGTTCAAAAATATAATTTCAAGTACAATTGCAAATCAAATTTAAAAATTTCAAACTAAATATGAAAATTTTAACTCAAAACATGTTTACTTTAAAGGTACGAAGCTTTTAGAATCATATCTTAAAAATCAAAACCTTTTAATCTCAAGTGATTTCCTATATAGACTCAAAATTTTAGATATTGTCCAATTTTACTGAATTCCTTATTATCTTATACTCAAGTTCAAAACAAAAATCTTTGTTGCAAGAAAACTGCTAAAAGTAAAAAACCCAAACAAAAACTTTTGAAATTCCCTGCTCTTAAACTTGAAGAAACTATACCGAAATTTTTAAAATCCGTACAACCTCTGCTAACTTGTGAAGAATTTGAAGAAGCCAAATGTGTGGCCACTGAATTTATGCAAGGGGAAGGAGCTGAACTGCAAAAACTTTTAGAAGCTGTAGCACAAAAAGAAGAAAATTGGTTAGCTCCTAGATGGCTAAAAGTGGCCTATTTGGGTTATAGACAGCCAGTAACTGTATATTCAAGTCCTGGCATGACATTTCCGTTGACTAAATTTAAAAACAAAGATGAATATTTCTTGTACACGGCCAAAATAATAATGGGTCTAATTAAATTTAAAAAATTGGTGGATGATGGTAAAATGCCTATAGTAAAAATGGGAAAAAATGAATTGGATAATTCTCAGTTTGGGGCAGTTTTTGGCACCTGCCGTATACCTTTATCTGATATGGATGGTTTGGAATATTATCCCAAGTCCCAGCATATTACAGTTATACATAAAAATTATGTAAAGTTTTTGGAATTTATTTCTTTGTTTAGCTATTTTTAAAATTTAGTAATTTATTTTTATTATTTGTAGTTTTATAAACTTCCTGTTTACAATAAATCGGGTGAAATTTTAAATGCTGAAATTTTGTCGAAACAATTAAAAGAAATTTGTAATTGTGAGAAAGATTTTGGTCCACCCATTGGCTTATTGTCTACCGATAAACGTGATAATTGGGCTAAAGCTTATGATCAGTTGATAGAATGTCAAGCTAATTGTAAAAATATTAAAATAATACAAAAATCCTTATTCACCGTATCTTTAGATCAAGAGGTGTCGTTTGATGAAGAAAATAAATATGAAATTCTTGGAAAACAATTAATACATGGGGGTGGTTTAAAGGAGAATAGTTCTAATCGTTGGATGGATAAAACGATACAAGTATGAAGTTTTAAAATATTTTTATTTTATTCTTTTACACTGGAAAGATTTCTAATAATTTTTTAATTGAGATAAAATTTAGGAGTTTTCTTAGGTGTTCTAATATATTGTATATTTAGGTAATTGTAAATCCCAATGGCATGAGTGGATTTTGTTATGAACACTCTCCCGCTGAAGGTCAGCCTATTGCCATGATGACTGATTATATAACCAAGATTTTGTAAGTAATTTTGAGCAGCTTTTCAAACAAAACGCTAATATTTATTTGAACTAGACCCAAAGATTCTGAATTTAAAGATGGTGTAAGCGATAACTATGAATGTTTTTCTAAAATTGAAATATCAGAACCCCCGTCTGGCTTAAGTCAAAATTTCAAATTAGCACAACAAAATATCAATGAATTAACCAAAGATATGGAACTATATGTGCAGCATTATAAAACCTATGGCAAAGAATTTTTAAAACAACAAAAATTAAGTCCTGATAGTTTTATACAAATCGCTTTACAATATGGTTACTACAAGTAAGCTGATCAATGGTCTTCAGAACAAAAACTGTATATATCTATTTATTTTATTTTTAAACCAGATTACATAAATCCCCAGCTCCTCAATACGAGTCTGCTCACTTACGTATCTATTATGGAGGACGTACAGAAACTATACGTTCCTGTTCTAATGAATCTTTAGCTTTTGCACAAGCCATGTTAAATCCCCAGGGTTGTGATGAAAATCGTTTACTCTTATTACGCGAGGCTGTCAATGGTCATCGTAATTATACAAATATGGCCTTACAGGGTCAAGGTGTAGATCGTCATTTATTGGGTTTAAAACTTATGGCTATTGAACATAAAAAACCCATACCAGATTTTTTCTCTTCAAAAGCTTTTGTTAAAAGTTCACATTTTCTAATATCTACCTCTCAAGTGGCCACGAGTAATAAAGCTTTTATGTGTTATGGGGCATCAGTGAAAGATGGTTATGGTTGTTGTTATAATCCCCGGGCAAATGATATATTTTTGGCTTGTTCTTGTTGGAAATCAAATGAAAAAACGAATGCCAAAGATTTTGCTGAATGTATAAGCTCTGCTTTAGATGATATGCAAGAATTGTTGAAAAAAGAAAAGGATAAGAAATCTTAATCAAGGATGGAAGGAGCAAATATAAATTATTGTTTTGAATTTGAGTAAATAATTAAATGAATGAATAAATAAATATACGGAAATTTAAATGAAGAAAAAAAAAAATAAATAATTTCAGAAATTTTTTAATTTACATACATGAAAAATGTTTACTAAGAATATTTTTATAACATTATTAATAATTTTTCAATTTTGGGGTCATTATCAAATATTTGCTTAATATGACGACGTTTGTCCTTTAAACTATATTTTTATTTTTATTATTATTATTATTTTAAACCTTTAAATCTTCATATTTTTAATTTAACTTTTTCTTTAGGGTATATACATTTTCGGAGTCTATCTATCTATCTATTGTTTAAGATTAATTTAATATTATTATAATACTCTTTTTCTTGACTTTTCATTCTCTTACACACTTTCTCTCTTTTCGTTTTTACTTAAAGAGTATGTAAGAGCATTTTATTTACTTTTCGATCTTTTAAAGTTGCATGCAGTTTATATTTTTGTTATTTTTAGAAAACAAACTTGATAGACCATTTTTGATACCAGTTCCCTAACTAGTTCAACATATTTTGATTACGTGGTTAACTTTTATTTTCTTTCATTTCATTTCGTTTCAATATTAATTTGAATTTCTTGTTCCCAATTACCCAGATAACACATACAATTTTTGAGGGAATTTGAAAGAAAAAAATAATTTTATTAGTTAGTCTTGTACTTGGGCTCTTAATGGAAATAAACTCTTTTTGTTTTTGAGAAATCTACATATAAACGAAAGTAAATAATTTAAATAAAATATAAACAATAAATAGAGTCGTTTTTGCTTATAATCTATATTAGCATTAAACGCTTAACAAAATATTTCTCCATGATAATGTTTAAAAATCAAAGGTGAATTAAAAAAAAAAAAATGGTAATAATTTTTTAAATTTATACAAATTTTTTCTTTACAAAAAAATTTAGCTACTTGAACGAAGATATCAAAGAAAATATGCCCATTTTAACACGCCAAGTCTTAATTAATTTGGTAAGTAATATAATTATTAAAAAATTAAAATTAATTAAAATATTCCATTAAAAAAATATAAATAAATTTATTTATTATTATTATTATTTTTTTTTTTTCAATAGACCAAAAATGCTTCTTTTTACACCTCCACCTCCAAGGCCTCTAGAGCTTTATGCGCCTCCTCTTCACTACCTTTGAAAACTCAAAACTATAGCACTGAATCTAAACCAAGACAACAACTTTTGAAATTTCCCGCCTTAAAATTGGAAGAAACTCTTCCCAAATTCCTTAAATCTGTTGAACCTCATCTAACTAAAGAAGAATTGGCCGAAACTAAACGTATAACTGAAGAATTCCAACAAAAAGATGGCGCTGAATTACAAAAAATACTCGAAAAGGTGGCTGAATCAGAAGAAAATTGGTTGGCTCATAGATGGTTAAAGGCTGCCTATTTAACTTATCGTGATCCTGTTACTGTATTCTCTAGTCCTGGCATGACATTTCCTTTACAAAAATTTAATAGTTCCGAAGAGTATTACATGTATACGGCCAAGTTAATACAGGGTCTTGTAAAATATAAGAAAGTTGTAGATGAGGGTAAAGTTCCTGTGGTAAAAATGGGTAAAAATGAATTGGATAATTCTCAGTTTAGTGCTGTGTATGGTACTTGTCGTATACCCCTGCCACAACAAGATGCTTTGGAATATCATCCCAAGTCTCAGCATATTGCTGTCATATATAAAAATCATGTAATGTTAAATATCTTAATGGCGCTTAAATCAATTTCTATTATTTTTTTTTTTAATTTATTCATTACAGTTCTTTAAATTACCCGTTTATGATAAAACTGGTAAAATTTTAAATGCCCAGGTATTGGCTAAACAATTACAACAAATTGCCCATTCGGAAAAGGATTTGGGTATTCCAATTGGTTTACTTTCCACTGATAGTCGTGATAATTGGGCTGCTGCTTATGCTGAACTAATGAAATCTTCACAAAATGCCAATAGTGTTAAGGTTATACAACAATCATTATTCACTGTTTCCCTGGATGAATGTGTACCCTATACCTCGGAAAGTGTTTATAATGTTTTGGGTTTGCAATTGATACATGGTGGTGGTGCAAGTAAGAATAGTGCCAATAGATGGATGGACAAAACAATACAGGTAATAACGATTTATTAGAAATTTAAATATAAAGTCGTAATATCGTAAATTTATTAATCATTTAAAAGGTTGTTGTCAACCCCAATGGCATGAGTGGTTTTTGCTATGAACATTCGCCAGCCGAAGGTCAACCGATTGCTATGATGACTGATTATATTAACAAGATTTTGTAAGTATTTTTAACTAATGGAAATAATTTAAATGTAAATTATTTATTTTTATATTTATTTAATTTCTTTAACTAACTAAAAAATAACTTCTTTAAGTAATTTATTTCATTTCAAAATAATTCATAACTTTGAATTATATTTTGATTTTTTGTTTTGTTTTTTTTTTTCAGCCCTGATCCCAAAGAATTTGAAGATGGTTCTAACGACAACTATGAAGCCTTCTCTAAACTTTCTTTCGAGAATCCGTCGGAAACTTTACAACAAAAACTCAATGAAGCTGCTAAAAATGTTAATAAATTGGCTGAAGATTTACAATTGGAAGTTTTGCAATACAAAGGATATGGCAAAGATTTCTTGAAGAAGCAAAAATTAAGTCCCGATAGTTTTGTACAAATGGCTTTACAATATGCCTTCTATAAGTATGTATTCCTTAAAAACGGTTCTTTTTTTTTTTCTTTGGGAAACTATAAGTTTTTTTTTTTTTTTTTTTAATTATGTTATAGATTACATCAAACTGCTGGTGCTCAATATGAAACTGCCCATTTGCGCATTTATTATGGTGGTCGTACTGAAACAATACGCTCTTGTTCAAATGAATCTATGGCTTTTGCCAAATCAATGATGGATCCAAAATGCTCCGATGAATTGCGTGTTGATCTCTTGAGAAAGGCTGTAAATGCACATCGTGAATATACGACAATGGCTTTACAGGGACATGGTGTTGATCGTCATTTATTGGGTTTAAAACTTATGGCCATTGAGAATAATAAACCTATACCGAAATTCTATCAATCTCCCGGTTTTGTTAAGAGTGCCCATTATCGTGTATCTACTTCACAAGTAGCCTCACCCAATGAAGCTTTCATGTGTTATGGTCCCTTAACACATGATGGTTACGGTTGTTGTTATAATCCTCGTAATTCGGATATATTCTTGGCTTGTTCGGCTTGGCTATCCAATGATCAAACCTGTGCCAAGAGATTTGCCAAAGCCATAAGTGAAGCCTTGACAAGTATGCGTGATTTACTAGAAAGAGCAGGAGAAAAGCCAAAATCCAAGTTGTAAACTGGATAAAAAAACACAAATTTATACTCTATAATACATATTATTATGATAATTATTTTACAATTTTTAAAGTGATTCTTTTTTTTTTTCCTAAAACACGAGTGAATAAAAAATGTTTATAATGTACAGCGAAAATTTTGTATTTTATTTATCATATACATTTATAAATATAAATCTATTATTTTTTAAGAGCTCATCACAATATATTTTATTTTAAATCATTTATTTTATATTTTTTTACATATATACACTTATTTTGGCAAATGATAAAATTTGTTAAAATTTAATCCTTTTTGCAATGATAACAACTACAGGATACAGCAGATTGAAAAGTAAAATTGCGCATGCCACCCATGCATAAAACACGTTTTTGTATCTAAATAAATAAATTACAAAAAAAAAAGTTAATTAATGACATTTTCTTACTTAATTTCAAAATTTATTTAAACTTTACCTCTTCCGATTCCATCATGTTACAGCATTGACCCACTGATACTACTGGTTTGGGTGGTTTAAACAGACCTCCCACCATGCCCCAAGGCATTGAAGGTACCGCATACGATTCACAGAAACCCCGACAGGCATTGGTGGTTATATGAAATTCCACACAATCGGGTATGGAAATTTTTCTTGTATTGCCCACTTTATGACAGCCCGGTCTTAGCCAAGTCTCTTTGGCCCAACACATTAAGCAGAAAAATAATAACAACGATACAACTTTCAAAGGAAACATTTTCTTTAAGTTAAATTTTTTTTATATTTAAAAAGAAATAATTGTTTGCTTCCGTTTCCTATGTGCTGCTATTGTTAGCGCATATCGTGTTTATAAAAGACTACTTGTTGGCTTAACTTGTGCAACGGTTTTTATGGGTTTTATTAAAAAAAAAACTTAAACAATCATTTCTACTTCTGGGTAAAATCCTGCGCAGTTTATTCTAATGTTTTTTTTTTAATTTTTATTTTAAGCAATAAAATGTTTCGGCGTGTTTAATTGCGTAAAAAAAAAGAAAACTGATTTCTTTTTTTAATATTTTAAAAATTTAAATGTAAATTTTTCATTTCATTTTTTCTTCATTTGATAAATTTGCATAAAAAAATCTTATTAAATACCCTGCAATTAAATTAAGCAAATATTAACATTTATTTGTTTTTTGTTAGAATTTTATTTTTATTATTTATATATATTTTTTTAATTTAATGAATTTTTCTATGCGAAGAAAATTTATTAAAATTTTGAGCAAAAGACAAATTTATCCAAAATTTTTTATAAACAGTAAATTTATCCAATATATTCTACAAAATGAAAATTAAATGTAATTTTCTATAAGAAAATATATCAAACATTTTCTATAAAAATAACTACGATTAGATATTAAAAATATATCAAAAGGAATATGAATTTATTTATATAAAAAGGAAATTTATTGATAACTTTCTATAAATTATAAAAAAGAAATAAAAAATGTTCATTGAAAATTTCCTAAAAATGTAATTTATTCAAAATTTTCTAATAAAAAATTAAATTAAAATTAAAATTTATTCAAAATTGTTTATAAAAAATCAAATTTATCCATAAAATTTATAAAAAATTTATTTAAAAATAAAATTTATCAAAAATTTTCTCTTAAATGAAAATTTAGTTTTTTATAAAAGAAAATTTATCAAAATTTATAGAGAAAATTTGTCCAAAATGTTCTTTAAAATAAAATTTACACAAAATTTTCTCTAAAATGAAAATTTATCAAAAAGTTTCTTTTTATGAAAATTTATCCAAAGTTTCTATAAAATGGAAATTTATCTAATGTTTTTATAAAATGAAAATTTACCAAAAGTTCCTATAATATAAAAATTTATCCAAAAATTTCCTTAAAATAATATTTATACAAAATTTCTCTTAAATGAAAATTTATCTAAAATTTTCTCTTAAATGAAAATTTATCCAATTTTTTTTTTTTAATAAAAATTCTATAAAATGAAAATTTATGCAATTTTTTCTATAAAACTTATTCAAATTTTCTATAAAAAAATTATTCAAAATTTTTAGTGAAAAAATTTATAGAAAATTTTTTCTAAAACAAAAAAAAAAAAAATATTAAAACTTTGTCTGTCTGACCATCTGTCAGAGTATTTTAATAATTTACCTGGAAATATCTATTTTGATCATAATTTGATGAAATTTAAGACCAAAGAAAAAACTATTCATGAAATGTCCTAAGCTCCATATAAACGTTTGCTAAAACAATCAATTTAAAATCACTTTCTAACATCTTCTTACGAAAAGTACTAACGATTATAAATAAACTTTGTACAAAATTTGTCTGCATCAAATTAATAGAAATTCCCTTTTCTCTTTCCCTAGTGAGGTCTGTCCTTTTGTTGAAGACCCAAAATGTATTTAAAAAGTTATCTTTAAATAAAATTTACAAAAACTCTGTTACTATTTCCAGTCTCCATTCAATTTTTCTTACTTCATTTCATTAGTATTTTTTTTTTTAAGCTTTTCAATAAGTATTTATTTTATGTCATTAATATTTTCCTTTCTTTCGGAAAATTATAATAGTATTTTAATTTTAATTTAATTCAATTTTTTCAATTTATTTTAAGAAAAAAAATCTAAGCTCTTGCATTAACAAACAATTATTGTCTTCATTTAAAAGAATTAAGTTTTAAATACTTTGACAAAATTTTAAAAAGTGAAATCATAAATCTCACAATAGATAAAATTTCGCTAACATCGCCCCGCCTTGCCACCTTTTTGTTATATTTTTGAAAACAAAATCTTATCACTAAATTATAAAATTCTTGGTGAATTTAAAATTTGAATATTTATTTTGCAAAATTCGTTTATGAATTTTTCAAAAATTTTGCAATAATGCAACGAGCTGCCGATCCTGATTTAAATAATGAACAATTTGAAGAGAATCAGGATGAGGGTGTAGAAATACCTCAACTGGACTCGGAAATGCAAGAGGATAATAATGATAATGATGAGGAAAATGTTATAGCCTCAAAAAGATTAAAAATTTCGGTAAGTGCTCAGGCTTTAAAGACGTTATATGAGTTGCGTTGCAACAATTTGTTGTGTGATGCTGTAATATCCGTTTCCGATGCATGTTTTAATGTACATCGTGCCATAATGAGTTCATGTAGTTCCTACTTCAGGTGAGTATGAAATATAAAATAAAACTTTTTTTCTCTTTAATTTATTTATTAAGTTTTTCTATTCAACTCAAGAGCTCAATTTACTGGTTTTAATTCAACGGAAATCAAATGTTTTAAGGAAGAAACTCATCTTGTCCATATACCTGGCATGAGTGGCAATATAATGGAACAAATTATTCAATATGCTTATCTACGTAAATGCACTATAAATGCTGATAATGTACATGAGCTTTTGATATCAGCCGATTATGTTGGTATCATTGGTTTAGTTGATTTATGCAAACAATACTTAGCACAAATGCTAACACCAGAGAATTGTGTCAGTATAATGAGTTTTGCCAGGTGGGTTTGTTTTTTTTGTACCCTTTTACTCCCTTTTAGAGTATGCAAATGCTAAAAGGCAAACAAACGGGAAATTATTAAAGATAATCCTTTACTAATTGACTGTTATTACTCTTCTGTAATGCGATTTTGATTATTTTCCACGTATTGCTTTGTTTTAGATTTCGCTTTTTAGATGATTTATATGCCAAGGCCAGAAATTATTTATTACGTTATTTTATTGAAGTGGCAGCTAAAAATAAAGATATCTATGAATTGAACTTAAATGATTTCTATGACATCATAAGTGATGACGAATTAAATACTCGAGAAGAAGATAATGTTTGGAAATTGTGTATTAAATGGATAGATCATGATCCAGACAATAGAAAACAGCATGTGGCTTTATTAATGCAAGGTGTACGTTTGGGTTTAATGACACCGAAAGTAAGTGATTGAGATATTAAACTTAAGATTTCAACGACAAACTAATATAACAATTTTGAACAATGAACTCTTCTTATATCTTTGACTAGATTAACGCATTCTCAAAAATTTATTTATATCATCTGATCGCTTGTCTGTGATGTTAATTTTGAATTAAATTTCACACAAATGCATTTTTTTAGATTATATTCGTATGTAGTAACTAGAAATACCAATCTGTGTTCCCAGCTCAAATGAAATTTTTCTTCATTCTAAGACATCGTTTCTCAAAATTTTGGTCCTGACATTATTTTTCCTTTTTTCAAGTTTTCCCATTTTTTTTCATACTTGCGACAAAGGAATAATATATTAATTTGGTATCGTAAGAAAGGACTTTGGGGCTTTCTTGATATAACAAAAATTTTGGACTTATTTAGATCTGGTCCTCAATTTTAATTATGTCACTAAATGCATGATATATCTTAAACTCAATATTATTGTTTTGTGTTGTATAAAATAACTGAATATCTTTATCTTTTATCTCGTGATCTGGAAGTGACCGTCCTTCTGTCTGGCCATCAATTTTGTAGAGAATTTGTGCGTCCGTCCGACTGCTTATCAGAAAATCCAGAAGTTATAAGGCCTCTTTTGGTTCAAACAAATAAATCAAACAACTGAAAATATTTTTCTCATTTATTCTAGTGATGTCCGTCCGTCAACCAATTTCAACTTAATAATAAATAAAATAAAATTTATCAAAAATGGATAATAATAGTCTTGATTCAATGCAAATGACCGAATCTAAATTTCTTGCCTGTCAGACATGGCAATAAAAGTTGGCCACTTTGAAGATAATTCAAAGATATTTGAAGCATTTTACTTTGGAATAACACTATTAGAACGGGTAATGATTTCGCATTGCTCAGAAATACGTCATATTAATAAAACCCTTCTTTTTATCTAAAAAAAATAATAAAATAATCGGATATTTCTTCCCCAGTGTTTTATGGAAGAAGTCAAAGAGCATCCTTATGTTCTGCAAAGCGAAGAAGCCAAACCCCTCATAGTGGAAACTTTTAAATTTATGTATGATTTGGATATAATGAATCCCTCATCGGGTGAGGTAAATAAATATCTATGAATTAGATTCTCTCACTCTAAGAGCACAACTAATACTACTTTTTCGTCTGCCATTTTCTAAAAAGCTTATTACACCTCCTCTGGCCATGCCACGTTTACCACATGAAGTTATATTTGCCATAGGCGGTTGGAGTGGTGGTACATCAAAGGGTTGTATAGAAACTTATGATACAAGAGCAGATCGTTGGGTCAACATACCTGCAGATGATCCTGCAGGGCCCAGAGCCTATCATGGTACAGCTGTAATAGGCTATAAAATCTATTCAATAGGAGGTTATGATGGTGTAGAATATTTTAACACTTGTCGGGTGTTTGATGCTGTAAAGAAGACATGGAAGGAGGTTGAATAAATTTAAATATTTATTTCTTTGATTTGTTAATGATTTTTCCTTTTTCGTCTCTTTGAAGGTTGCTCCTATGCATTCACGTCGTTGTTATGTTAGTGTGGCAGAATTGAATGGTTTAATTTATGCCATTGGCGGCTACGATGGTCATAATCGTCTTAATACAGTGGAACGCTATAATCCCAAGACAAATCAATGGACCGTTATAACACCTATGAATATGCAACGTTCTGACGCAAGCGCTTGTACACTCAAGGGAAAAATTTATGCAACGGGTAATAAAATTAACAGCAAGAAAAATATTAAATTAAAGGATTAACTTTAAGAAAAGAAAAAATTGTTTTTTTTTTTTTAGTAATTTAGGTTTTAAAATATATTTTTCTTTTCAGGAGGCTTTAATGGCCAAGAGTGTCTTGATAGTGCCGAATTCTATGATCCCAATACCAATGTTTGGACCCGCATAACTAACATGAATCATCGCCGTTCTGGAGTCTCATGTGTAGCCTTTCGCGGCCAGGTTTATGTTATTGGAGGTTTTAATGGTACCGCCCGCCTTTCTACCGGAGAACGTTATGATCCTGATACTCAAACCTGGTCATTTATACGTGAAATGAATCATTCTCGCAGTAATTTCGGTTTAGAAATAATCGATGATATGATATTTGCCATAGGAGGTTTTAATGGTGTGTCTACCATTTCCCACACAGAATGTTATGTAGCTGAAACTGATGAATGGATGGAGGCTACCGATATGAATGTAGTACGTTCTGCTTTAACAGCCAATAATGTGGCTGGTTTACCCAACAAAAGGGACTATATACATAAAGATAGAGATCGTCTAATGGAAGAAAGGCGTCAGCGTTTATTGGCCAGTGCTATGACACGTGAGGATAATAATGTCACCTCATCATACATGTCAGTAGAAACACAAGATGCTGCTATGGACGATTATGATACTCCCAATGAGGATGAGGATGCTGACGATGAAGAGGATGTCTTACAGGATTTACCTCAAATACCCCATGGACCACAGGCCTTAAATGACATGATGAACAATAATGTTAATGATCAAAATAGACGTTTTCAAATGAGAAATCAACGTCCAGGTTCTTATCATGAAATGAGAAGGCGCTAGAAAGTATTAAGATCAATTGGAGAGTAAACAAATATTACAAGAAAGGAAAACGTGTTATTAATATTTTAATTTCATTAAACAAAATTCATATTTAGAATTGATTCTTTTATAAAATTTTAATTAAATTCCTTTAACAAAAAATTTAAAGTAAAATTTTTATAAAAATCGAAAAATCAAAATTATCAAATAAAATGAGAAAAATACAATTTTTAATTTTTTCAATTTAATTAAGTCTACAACTAAAAACGTAGTCTAGTTTATAGTAAAAGATATAGTCTAATCTATAGTTAAAACTATTCTATAATCTATAGTTCAATATGTAGTCTAATATACAATTAAAACTAGTCTATAGTTAAAACTATAGTTTGGTCTTTGTTCAAATAAAGTTTAGTCAATGTCTAGTTCTTAGCCTAGATAGAAGTTCAAATTATATAAGCAAAACTATATAGTCTTGTTTATAGTTTAGCTTATATAATTTAAACTTCTATCTAGGCTATAAACTAGATATTATTTAAAATTGATGCTTCGACACAGACACTAATCTAGTTTAGTTTAGACTGTAGTTTAAAAACTAATTCCTTTCATTAAATTATTGAATTCATTAAATTATTGAACAATAAGTTTTAAAAAACTGTCTACACCAAAGGTTTTGGTCAATTTAGAAAACAAAATCAAATTTAAAAATCCTTGCAAATTTCCTGAAGTTTTTTCTTTAACGTTAAATGTCACTTATTGCTATTTTTATTTCAAAAGTAATTTTAATTCAATACAAATTTTAATAATTCATAATTTAGGTTTTTTTTTTAATATTTCGTATATTTTTTCGCCAAACAAAATAAAAAGTACACTCATGTTTTAATAAACAATAAAAAAAATATAAAACAACACCAAAGTTAAACTTAAATATTCATAGGAAAACAAAAACAATATAAAAAAACACACCAACGCTTACGCAACTACAAATAAGGGATAAGTAAATAAACCAAGAAAGTGTATTGTTGAGGGGGTAAATGTATGATAAAAAGCATATCCTTTTAATAACAATACATTTGTTAAGGATGTCATCTATAAAAGCTAACAAATCAATGTTAACAAATCATAGCGTTGTTAAACGTTGAAGGAATAACATTCAAATCAAAACTCCTGCAACGGAATATGCGTTGTCTAAATTTGTAAGTATTAACATTGAGTTATAATTTTTGTTATGGTAATTTAATTATTTTAATTTTAGATTCTTGATTGCCACATTATGCTGTGCTCCCTTGACTCTGGCACAAGTCTTAGAGGTACAACCAATTAATAGCAGTCCAACGGCTGCCCCTTTGGGCTGTCATCGCCGCCTTTATACCTATCGCGTTACCCAGGCTGATTCGAAGGGTCGCGAATGTTGGGATCTTGTTAGTGTGGCTGCTTGCTGGGGTAGATGTGATTCCAGCGAAATTTCAGATTGGAAATTCCCCTATAAACGTTCTTTCCATCCAGTCTGTGTTCATGCTACACGACAACCAGCCGTAGCTGTACTACGTAACTGTCATCCTGAAGCTGATGAATTTGCTAGACGTTATGAATACTTAGAAGCAGTTAGTTGTCATTGTCATACATGCTCGACTATGGATACCAGTTGTGAGGCACCAGCAAATAATATTTTAGATGAAAAATCGGGTGTTAAAGTATTGGCTATAACGGGTTCAGATTCTGTAAGTTTGGATTATTAATACCAAAATCATTTGAATTTTAAGGTTTTCATTTAGTATGTGTATAAAATGCGAAATAATTATTTATAAAATATAAACTATATTTTTATGTAGTAGTGTAAATGATGATAATATCTATAGTTAATGTGATTTTATTGTAATATTAAACATATTTTACAGCGAAAATTTTGTTTTAAACTAATCATAAAAAAAAAATAAAGTATTCAATAGAAAATGCAAATTAAGTTAAAATGTTTATTATTTAAATATTTGAGAGAGATTTTAAATCACTTTGTTATAAAATCCAAAAGACGTATTAAAAAAATAACAATAATAATGGTAATGGTTTACTAACTTTTTCGTATGTAAATTTACATACAAAAAGTTATAAACCTCATATTTATTATAAAACAAAGTTTAACTTTGTTTGTTCGTCCGTCAATCACTTCTAAACGGCTAAATCGATTTTCACGAAAGTTGACACACAGATAGTACTCTTAAACGGTAGTAGATATTTAAAATTATAAAATTTAAAATTTTATAACAGTTTATAGGTTGGCAACTAAAATTACAATTTTTCTATATCTGGTAGCTCCTTTACAGTTTTCCACTTTCAAAACCATCTGGCACATTGTTTACATTTTGTAAATTAAAATTTTGCAAACTTTTATTAATTTTTTAGTTCGGCTAAATTAACTATTATTATTAATTAATTAATTAAACTAATTACAAGTTTTACATATATTTGTTAATACCATAAATATTTATATCTTAACAAGAGAGAGTGAATAGAAAATTTGTACATTTTTTTTCGTTTATTGAGTTAAAACGAACAAGTACATTGCTGAAATTGATGGATTAAGCTGCGCTGCACTAATATAGGATCCTACGTAGGATCCTACATGTTAACACAGGAGCTTATGAACCGTGTAGGACAATATAATTTACCCAGGTTTGTGCAAAACTTCCTACCATTTGATTTACATGTAAATCGTGCAGGAAGACTATGACAACATAATTTTAATTGATTCAATTTCTTTTTAGAAATTAAATTTAAACAAATTTGGATTTATTTAGTGCTATATGCAATTAAAAAATGTTTATTCTTAAAAAGAATAAAATGAATATTAAAATAAAATTGCTGTTGTCGACTAAAAAAATATTTATATTCCGAAATCAATGATTTTATTCATCTATTTTTACAGATTTCGAGATGTTTTGTTGCTTTGTTGAACACTTTTCAATAACCATGTTCATGATAATGATGCTTTGACTACTAAGAAAGAAATTTATTTTTTCAACAACAACGTATTATTAGTGTGTAGCAAAATCTTAAGACTCATCCAATTTGTTATTCACTTTAAAAGGAAAAGAAATGACGTCTCATGTCTTTAAAATTATCATACGTACGCTGTAGAATACATTTAACTTCTTTCCCTCCGGAATCATTAAAAACTTTAGCGTATTCTTCATCATAAATCGTCGATAGTTATATGATTTGTTTATCCTTATTATGGACGCATTCACTTAATCTTTCAGTACAATAAAAAATTCAACATTAATATCATGCCAATAAGCAACTATAGGAAATTACATATACAGTGAAAGCTTCCATAGGCGGACAGCGATCGTCACGCTGATTTTGTCCGTCTATGGGATATAGTACATCATATATAGTATTTTTTTATTTCAACCTCCAAGATTGATTGTAATGAATAAGCTTATAGATATACATATTCTTATTTATACATATGTATCTGCAATTAAAATGCAAAATTGACCGTAGGCACATAATAATGAAATGTTGGTTTAATTAACTGGATTAAAATGTACTGACGTAATCTTCAAAAATTATATCCATACCCAACAATTATGTTTAAATACAATTAGTTTTTTCTCCAGCTTATTTAATACAACCATCAATTCATCATGGCTGGTCCCTGTAATCCCATTTGGAATTATTTCCATCGTAATGAAAGTACAGCTACCTGTGTGGTTTGTATGAAAGAATTATCTTTGGGTAGTAATTTGCCTAAAAATCAAACTGTGAGTAGTATTAAAAAACACTTGGAAAAAGTTCATCCCCATGAGTATTCGGCCTTTCATAATATGGAAAAGGAGTATGTACAGCATAAATCGGAAAATGTTAATTTAAAACGTCGTGCCAAACGTAAAAGACTTAAAGAGCGCAAAGAGGCTATAGAAGGGCCAAAAGAACGTAAAAAACCGGGACGGAAAAGGAAAATAGATAAACAATCAGAATCTGAAGATATAGAGCAGAAAAGTTTAAATATTGAAATAGTGGTAGATGATCCTTTGGTGGTAAATGAACAAGATGAACCCTTAATGGATATGACACGAGTTGATATGGGTCAAATTAAAACTGAGCACTATAAAAAATCTCCCAACAAGCCGGGAGATATAGCTTTAAATAGAAGAATAGATAAATCAATATTAGATCTCATGGTGGTGGATTTATTGCCTTTTAATATAGTCGAGGGAGAAGCATTTAAACGTTTAAACTTGGCTGATCCTTGTAGACCTAGTAAATATGCAGTTAAATCTAAAGATTTTTACAAAAATGATCTTCTACCCGAAACTTATGATTCTGTAAGAAAAAAGGTTCTACAGTCATTAGAACAAGCTGAGTGGATAACATTAACTACTACTCAGTGGTGGCATCATCTGAAATCTTGCTGCCTGCAAGTTATTAGTGCCCACTTTTTACAAGACAATCAAAAGCACATGGTGGTATTGGAGATTTTGCCTGTGGAAACGTCACAAATAGTGTCCACCAATCTTTTAGATTTAAGTCGTAAGTTTAACATAGTCGACAAGATCCATTTAAATATAGTGAAAAATAATGATGATGTTGCTTCCGAATGGTTTACCACTTTGGAATGTTCGGAATATCTGCTACAAAAGGTTATACGAGAAGCTTTATTTTCTGCTGATATAATCGAAATAGTTAAACAAAAATGCAATAGTATTATAGATCATTTTGTAAGCAATCAACAGGCCAAACAAAATTTAAACGAATGCCAAGAATTATGTGGTCTTAATCAATATAACTTCTTTACATCCCCTAAAAATACTTGGACTACTACTTATTTAATTTGGCAAACGTTATTGGAACAAAAACCTGCCTTAGAAATGTATATACAACAATATGGCGATATACAAATTCCCTCAGAATATGAATGGCAACAGATGGAATATTTAGTTTTATTACTTAAAATATTTTATCAAGCCTGGTTAGATCTCAATTCTGAAGCTGCCTGCGTCTCAATGATCATACCTTTGCTAACTATGTTAAATTCAAAATTAGAATTAAAGTTAACAGATCCTCAAGATTTGCAATATTACAAAAAATCTTTAAAGACTCAACTAAATCAATATTTTTCCTTTGCTCAACAATCTTCATCACTGATCATAGCCACCTTACTGGATCCCCGCTTTAAAATGCGATACCTAAATGAGCAGCAATTGTCAGCGTGTCATACAGAAATGACACATAATTTAAGACTTTCTTTAAATTTAGACGAAGATTCTACAAATCCCACATATAACACTTTGCCCACCAATAACTATAACTATCATAATACTTCAGATCTTTGGGAAACGCACGATTCAACTACTATAACAGAAAACAATACTACAGATAGTGTTTTTCTGGCTTTTGAACAACAACTAAGTTTTTATCTTAAGGAACCTTTAATAGCCAGAAATGGTAATATCTATCAATATTGGAACGTAACACCCTATGAATATTTGCGTAAATTGGCTTATAAATATTTAACAGCTCCTCCTACTCGCTTAGCATGTAATGATACAATTTGTCAAGTGGGAACATTATATGCCGAACGAAGATTGGCTTTAAAAGACAAGGATGATGAAAAGTTGTTATTTATGTCGTGTAATATAAAATTGTTTAATTTTGAATATTAAGTAGGATATTTATTATAAAACTAAACAAGAGTATAATTAAAATAAGAATTAATTTTAAGGTTTATAATATTTAAACAGTTCTTAAAAGATGTTTTCTTATTCAAATGGTGTTAATTTTCCCACATAAGTGAGGGGCATTACATCTTTTTCTCAATAAATAATAAAACAAAAATCAATATTAACGTTAATAAATTTAATCATATTTTCTATTCTTCTAGAAAAAAATTCGCAGCAATTCCCAGGCTCTTGCTACAAATTGAATTTAAAGAGAATTGAAACTAAATGTTATTTGGTTTTTTGTTTAAATGTATATTTTGTAGAGCTAACTTATATTCAAAAAAATCAATTGCAACATAAAATATACCGAAAATTGTCTAGGATATTTCGTTTAATATTTTCGAAATTCCATTGAAAATTTAACGTTTGTTTTACAATTGCATGGGTTAACATGTTTTTGTGAATTTTGTTAAATGTTTTTTTTTTTCTTTGTTCAAGCTAACAAAAATTGAATTAAAAAAAAAAAACAAGATCACAAACTAAAAACTATAAATGAAAAATGTAAATGATAATATTACATACAAGTTTTATAGTGTAGAGTAGCATTTTTTGTTTTGTTGTGTTTTTAAAGAATAAAGGAAATGACTTATTCCTTAAGATTTGCTAAATAAAAAAAGACCGTTTAATGTCCTTTACACTAAAGGACTAATATTATTATTATTTATATTAAAAAAAACAGGGAGGAAGGAAAGTGAGTGGCAACGATGAAAAACCTTTTTTAAAGGTATTTCATACCGGAACTACCATTTGAAGCTGCATTCGCTCGCGCCAATTGGAAAAGACAATATAGACTGGTAACACCCAAACCAACAGCACCGCCTAGGGCACATTTTCTTAAACCAGCTAAAATAAAAATAAGAAATTAATATTAAAGCCTTTCTTAAATTTTTAATACAATTTGCTTACCAGTTGATTTGTATAGAAAACCAGTAGCTGTGCCGGCTACAACTGTATTTATATCATCATCTTCGCCGCGGGCGTACTGTAAGAGAACACCAAATGCAGAGTACATCACAGCTAAAACACCCAAAGTATTGGCGGTACCCGAACCTTGTTTCATAACATGGTTAACCATTCTGAAGTTATAAAGAATGATTAATATTATTTTTTTTTCTTTTTTTTTTTTTGCAGAGAGGGACAGAGAGAAACAAAAGGACATATTTAAATTAAATCAAATCCTTTAAGAGTAAACGAAAATTAAGTAATTTTCGGCACTAAAAAGTTCATAATTCAAACTTTAATCGGAACAAAGATCTTATTTTTGGCTGCTTTCTAAAATATTTTTTTAAACCATCTATTATGTTGGGTTTTAAAGACTTTTAATGACTTTTTTTTTCGACTATTCAACTATTTTTGAATATATTTGTAACTTTTTTCGGACTTTTCAGCATTCTTCGAATAGATTGAATTTTTTTATCACTTATCATCTTTCTTTGAATTTTTCTGACTATCAATTTCCCTCTGTTTTCACCTGTTTTTTTATTTCTCCCAAATATTTTTAACATTTTCCGACTATTTTCAACTTTATTTACTAATTTAAACTTTCCCGAATATATACGATTTATTCCTTTATTCGACAATTTTCTACTTCTCCCACTATTTTCGATTTTTTGTAAATTTTTCGAAAATTTTTTACTTCCACTTTTCAAATATTTTTTCATCTTTTTTTCTGATATTTACGATCATCTGTCAACAAAAAAATTGATTTCTCGAAAATGTTCGATTTCGACTTTTTTTAGATAATTCGAATCCTCTGTAGGCAAATGTATTCAAGTTCTCAAAATACTTTTAAATAACAATTATAATTTGTTTACTTCTACTTTCAAAAAACTTACTGTGTCCGCCATAATTTGCCGGTTTGTTGTAAAGCTTTTGTTGTTCTCAAACCGTTGTAGAAACCAGCTACACCACCAATACCTGCTCCTACCATTACTGAGGTACCAATCTGTGAGAATGAAAGCTCAAAACGTCCTCTTTGTTTTGTAGCACCTTCGGGAAATATAAATTCTGGTTGAGCTTGTTGCAAGAAACGCGGGTCATAGTTCAAATATGGTGATATGGGAGTACCAAATGTTGTGGAAGCTGTTGTGCTATTTGTAGATCTTGTAGGTTTGGTGGCATCGTCAACTTAAATTCAAAAATAATTTTAATTAAAACAAAAATTCCTCAAAGAATTCACATACATAAGCATGATGTAACAACGCACAAAGCAGGGAGAATTGAATTTGATAGTTCGATATCTCAAAACTACAACCCCTGATACCCGTATATGATTATGCATGTCTGAGAAACACCATTTCAAAACTTACATCCAGTGGAGCCAGATAACGATAAAGGTTTACTCAAATAATCATCACTCATGGTCGTGGGCAGGAAATGTTTAGTGTTTTTTTATAAAATTTCGTAATTTTATTTAATAATTTCTTAAATGTGGAATTTGTTAGGGGAAAAATCGAACAAATACACACGTGAGATTTATTCTTTCACACTTTTCACACACAACTTCACACAGTAAAAAAAAAGAATAAATGTCAAATATTTTTTTTTTTTTTTTTTGGCAAACAATGACATTTCGTTACAGAGTTGCTTTTTTAACATTAAACTGTTACAACTTAAAAGTTTCATTTTCTACAAAAGTGGCAGCATTGTTATTTATTTTTATCAATTGACAGTTGTTTTCTTTTATACATTCTCTTTATTTGCCAGTTTTCTTATTTTGTTCGTTTAGTGTGGTATGTTTCGTCTTTGATGAGTGTTTTAAAAGGAAAATATTAGAAAATAGTACATATAGGAACAAATATAAGTGACAAAATTCTGTTTAGAACTGCTTAAACTATATTTATTTGATAAAAAAAACTCTTATTAATAAAATAAACAACAAATACAAAAAAGATTTAAGATCTCCATAGATAGGAGACAACGCCACACCAATAAGAAAAACGCACAAACGTTTTTTAGTTAGAAGCATTTCTTAATAAATTTTCTTTTAAGAAAACAAAAAGCAAAACGATACCAATGTCGGGAGGCGATGTAAATGTAAAATTATCACGTCTACTGCTAATGGCACACAAATTTAATAACTTCTATTTAAATGGTGAGTGTAATTATAATTAATATTTGAATAAAATATTTTTTTTAAGCTTTTTTATATTACCACACTGCATTTTATTGATTTTTAATGAAATTCTTTCAAAAGGGTGTGTGCAGCTGCTTATACTATTAAAGGATATAGTTATAATGTGTGTGCAAGGTCTTCTTAAAGGACAAACCAAAATAAAACAAAAGGGATTCAATAAATACAGAAAAATATTAATTTTTGTTAGGAGGACATTAGTAATTTTATATATTTTATGTTTGGCTTTTAAGAATAATTTGTTAATTAAGTTTTTCTTTAATTATCCTGGCAGACAGCCGGCTTAAATGAATGATAAAATGTTAACA
The DNA here is from genome assembly GCA_001735545.1 of Phormia regina. NCBI lineage: Eukaryota > Metazoa > Arthropoda > Insecta > Diptera > Calliphoridae > Phormia > Phormia regina. The sequence goes on from MINK01171840.1 coordinate 58,974, forward strand.
CTCCCACCACCCACCATGTTTACATATGCATGTATACAAAACAACACATATACAAGCAGCGTTGTCAACTTTCAATTAAAAAAAAAGCACTGAAACTTCGTTAAAAAAACGCGTTATTTTTGGAAAAAGCGCTGTGTATTTTATTTATTATATTTTTTCAGCATCAAATTGCATTAGTTCTATAAATTAAATTGTTTGTATATTTTCCTCGATTAAAATTGATAACGGAACTTTTATTTATTTTACTGAAACAATTTGTAAGGGCATGTCAAACGGGGTACAATTTTAAAAATAACAATATACTATATTCATAAATTATGATAAAATATCGCAGTATTAATATTATTTGTTTCTGGAAAGTAGTGTGCCTATACTTGTATATATTATATAAAAATATCGAACCTTTATCTTAAAAATATATATTTTAATAATAATTTATAATCATTTACATCATTTCTTCGAAGTATTTATATCGATAGCAATATTGTAATCACTTTCATGTAAAGTTTTGTATTCTGCACTAACGACATTTTCGCGATTAGGTTTCGATATAATACCATAGCACGAATTAGGGAAAACAATCAAAACTAATTAAATAACAAGAAATTAATAATAAAATATATGTAATATTGTTGCAAAGATTTTGTTGCAACATTATCTTAATTTTTTTTTACCATAATATAAATAGTTTTTGATAGAAATAATAATGAAAGTACTTTTTAAAATTTTTGAATTTAGTGTCACTGAAATCTTTTAAAAAGCATTGAAAAAAGCACCGCGTTCAAATTTTTAAAAAAGCATAAAAACAATACTAAAAGCACTGAGTTTTCGATAGAAATGAGTTTTATTTAATTATACATCAAATTTTATGAGGTTCGATCCATAATTTATAATAGTTTTTATATAAACCCACTTTCGGGAATAACCGTAAAGCGCATTTATTCATGTAAATGTTAGTATTAATGTAATACGTATTTGTATATTTTATTTTACTCTTGGTAAAAGTACCAATCCATAATTGACCACTAATCTAATACAGAAGGACCTCGATTATCTGTAATGGTCGGGACCGGAAGCATTCTGGATAATCAATTTTCCCGTTTAATTAATTAAAAATTTTTGGGTATTATTTTTCAATATTTTTAGTTATATAATTTAATTTCAATATAATTCAAGGAATTAATATAATAAAAACTGTGAACATAATAAGGGTTTAATTTTATGTAATTTCTTAAAAAAATATATAATAACATTTCCACCATTAGTATTGTTATAATTATAAACTGTTATAAAGTTAAAATAATAATTATAAACTGTTATAAAGTTAAAATAATAATTATAAACTGTTATATTGTTATAATTATAATCATAAACTGTTATCTTTTCCATGTTTAATCTCCCATGAAATGTTTCAGACTTTTGTTAGACATTTTACATTTAATGATTTTATTAATATTCTACTACATATACTATGTTGTAGTAAATATTGATCAATGTCCAATTTCAATTTTTTACTAGTTAGTTTTTTTCTTATCTCCTAAAAGTAATGGTCATTATTGTATCAGCAAATTAATATAAATTTCTTTTGTTGAGAAAGATTTGTGAAGCTTTTTCTTAAAAATAAGAACCTTGAATTTATTATGTTAAAAAGGACACAAAATTATACATATATCTTTAAAGTTAAGTATTTTAGGTGAATTATCATTAATTTTACATTTTTTATTTATTGCGGTTTTTAATTTTTTTAACTTAGATTTTTTATTTTGTTTCTTTTGCAGCGTTTTTTTTTTTTTTTTTTTTGTATTTAGTGTTTTTTATATTGGCGATTTTTTATTTTAGCGCTTTTACGTTTTATTTATTCCGATGTTGTCAATTTTAACGTTTGTAACTTTCTGCGAGCCTTTTATATTCAGATCTTTTTAATTTGTTTTGATTTTTTTTTATATTTTTTTGTTTTGCCAATTTGTTCAGTTTTTTACTTTTTATTTAATAACTTTTGAAATCCCCTAATTAAATTTCTAAATCCTTTTTTACACAAGTTAATAATATACTTTTATACAACCTTTTCTTCACAAAATTATCCAGTTGGAACCAGTCAAAATTATTTAAAAACTAATTCAAAATAAACAATAACAAAAAGCAATAATTAAACATGTTTATACATTTGCCATTTTTATAATCAGTTCTTGATGTTTGTATTTTTGTATACAGATAACGATACTTTAATTAGTTTGAAATAAAATTCTATTAAAGTTATTAATAAATATGCAAGTTACCTTTTTAAAACGTAAACAAAAACAAAAGCAGATCTAACAAATCGAACTGAAAACTGTCTTGCATAAAAATATAAATTAAAAATAAATGTATATTTTTTATTTAAACTAAACTAATCTAAAGTTCATTTATATTCCCTCTAATCATTATGCTCCATTTATTTACTTTATCAATAAGAAATTTTCCAATTATTTTTTATTATTATTATATATATATTTTTTTTTAAGCTCTAAAGGCTGCGTTTGTTTAAGGGAAATTAGTGTAAACGTAGCAACAAAATTTATAATACATACGATTCACTTTTTAAAAAAAATTAACTTGAATGATTGATTATTATTTTACAATTATTCAAATTATTACATCAATAAGTCACAATGAATCAGCAAGTTTATTATTCTTAAAAGATTTATAAACATTTAAAATAAAAAGCATACGAAAAATAATAATTTGCAAAGACATTTTAATCAAAAAAAAAAAAAAAAAGAATTTATGCAAAATTTATCTAAGCGCCAAGGTTAAAAAAAACTATTTATTAAAAAGAAAGAAGGTAGAGAACAAGAAAAATACAAATTAATCAAGAAACATAACAAAAACAGCCAAAAAGATATTAATTCTATAACATTTATAATTAAATGTATTTCAATTTAATACAATAAGTAACCAACATTGTCACCTCTATAATAAAGTGTTTTTAAAATTAAATTGTAACATTTTTTTTTAATTGTTAAAAATAATTACAAAAATATTATATTAACAAAAAAAAAACTGATTAATACATGGTTTCTGTGTGGCTATAAAATATTCCTCAATGACCTTGAGGACTGAATATATACATAGATATCGAAGTATATTATATACTTATATATAAATGTACATACATATATAGATATATAAAAGAATCGTAAAATAAAAACAAACGCGCAAAGTTTATATCTTCTGCTATATAGACCGCAAAAGAAAAAACTGCTCATTGAAACGTTGTCAAACAACATTCCTCAACAGATTGTAGATGTTGTTGTTTTGGTTTTTTCTCTTTTATTCGTATCGTTTTTTTTTGTTAATTTTTCAAGATACATTGATCTTTTGTTAAAGGGGGTGTGTGTATGTGTTTTAATGACGCTACTTTTATAGCAAAAATAGTTTTTATTCTTTCACATGATCATTTAGTAATAACTAACAACTACAAAAAGAAAAATATAAATATTCGGCTGTTGTTATTTTAGTGACCAGTAAAAACTAGATTGCATTGGCGGTATTTTATTGGTCAATTATTTAAAAGCCTTAACAACTCGTTGGGATCTTTTCTAATTGGGATTCGTTAAAAGTTAAGCATGCCGAAAGTATAGCACCGAAATAAATGTTAAGTGTCCGTTGGAAATCTGAGCAGCATCAGTTAAAGTTATCTGATTCGAAAGACCATGAAATAGTTCCTGGCATTTTGAAATATAATTACCGACCATAAAGTGATATTTATATTAATTTCTGAAATTAGGTAAGTGCTCTAGTATGACACAAAGAAGAAATGGTAGGTCTGAGGACCATCTATGAAACAGTATTAGTAGACTATTTGAAATATTTTTGGAATTTTACAACAAACAAACAATGAATTGAAGGACGGACTTGGCTACTTAAATAAATAAATACTTAAATAAACAAATAATCACATCTGCATTCCATAACTTTAATTCAAAATAAATTATGAATTAAATTAAGTTTCCTGATCTTTCGAAAAGAATTTTACTACAATTTCCAACAAAATACCTCTTACCACTTTCAGCAGAAAGCTTAGTTCACATTTGACTTTAAATTTACATTTTATTTTTCTTTACTAATTTCAATTGCCTGTGATCGTAGTTAATTTAAAATTCGTATTGACCACAAAAAGTACTTCATGTTTATTTGTGTGTATGTAAATAGATCGTGTTGCCATTGTTTTTATAGATAAATGTTAATATAGCCAATTTTAATTCAATATCTTTAACAAAAAAATGAGTACAAAAAATATGAAACAAAAAATAATAATAAAGAAAAAATGAGGAATAACACCAATTTAAACTTAATTATATATTGATAATAAGAAAAATTAACGATTTTAAATAAAAAAAAAAATAATAATAAACTTTTTTATTAATTGATATTTATTTTAAGAATTTATAAAGTTTTAAAGTTATAAAATAAAATTAATTTTAAATTAAAATATTAAGTAATTAAAAACATATATAATAATAAACAAAGGGAAATTAGATTTAGATTTAATTATATTTTTAATTTTCTATTTAAATTTATTTTTAATTAAATGTTGAATTTTCTATTGAACATTTAAAATTTATTGAAGGTTTCTTAGGCGCCTACTTCCCCGTAATAGTAATTGTAATGTAATTTATATATGTACATATATGTATGTATGTATGTACATAAGTTGAATGTACAATAGATTTGAATGTTTTTATATGTTAGTGTTCTCTTAATATATTTTATTTTTTAATTTATTTATTAGTAGTATTATTTTTATTTTTGTTGTTTTTAGTCTTTAGTTGTATATTTATATATGTATGTATGTATACTTAATATAGTAACAAACATATTTACATACATACATATACATATAATTCATTTTACGTAGTCATTTTGATAACAGTGATGCAATATAAAACGTAAAATTTATAATAAAGTACCGGACGGTCAAACAAAAGTAACAACAACTATTATGTATATAGGTTTGTGCACCAAAGAAACAAAACAAATGTATATATAAATAAATAAAAGCAAAGTTTGATATTTAATAGAAACAAAAAAAAAACGTAAATATTGAATGTTATCAAAATACTTATTTTTTTTTCTTTTAATGTATTAAACGAGTAAGTGTACAGTATGCAAAATATCTATTCGTACAAGAGCAAAATTTGAACTAAGTTTTAAAGAGACTTTTGTTAAATAAAGATGCATTACAATCATAGAGAAATAATTAGAAATATTGATAAAAAAAACTAAATCCGCAATGTCATTATTTTTCGATTAAAAATAAAAAACCATGAACTTGAAAATCTTTAAAGATTATATGCAATTTATTTATAAAGATTTTGTTTATGTTGACAATATTAAAAATAATGTTTTCTTTTTCTTTCTTTTGCTTAAATATCTTGAAGACTAATAGCTCTATTAAAAAAAAAACGCACACACAATTTTCAATAAACAACATTTATAAATAAATTTTTAATATCTTTAGCATCTGCTAAAACTTGTCTATTGAATGAACGTTAAAAATTTGTTTATAATTTTTTATTATTTTATATTTTTAGGTTTTCAAAAGGGTGACATACGTCCTTTTCTAGTCGAAGGTCAACAGGTAGGATTGATTAAATCTGATGTGATTAAACAGCTTAATAGATACCCAGAAGTATTTTGTATACGTGATTGTGAATATACAAAACAGGTACTAAAATCTATAACATACTAAAGAATTAATTATAATTATTAAATACATATATTTTTTGGTCCATTTTGTAACATAGGGTATAGTTGAGCTAAATCCAGCATTTCGTGATTATTCGGAGCGTACCGAAAAACTTGATAAGGTATTAAGAGAATTAAGATCTAAAGGCATATTTTCTGCTTTAAAAGGATGGCGAGAAGAGGTATGTATTTTTTCAAATAACGATTAAGTACTTATTTAATAATTAATATATTTTTATTATCCTATTTTTTTAGTATTATGAAGTAAAAGCTGAACACAATAGCCTTTTAAAAATGGATCGTTCGGCAACACCTTTATTTGGTGTACGTAAATATGGTGTCGACATTAATGGTTATGTACGACATCCCACGCGTGGTCTATGCATTTGGTTACAACAACGCTCCAATACCAAAGAAACTTGGCCTGGTAAATGGGACAATATGGTGGGTGGTGGTTTATCGGTTGGCTATGGCATTAAGGAGACAGCCATAAAAGAGGCAGCCGAAGAAGCTTCTATACCAAGTGATCTTGTTAAAAATCTCATTTCTGCAGGCTGTGTTTCATTTTTTTTCGAAAGTGAACAAGGACTCTTTCCAAACACGGAATATGTATTTGATTTAGAATTACCTTTGGATTTTGTACCACACAATGCTGATGGCGAGGTGCAGGCATTTGAGTTATTACCGGCTCAGGAATGTATTGAGCGTATTTTTACGCCTGATTTTAAGACCACCAGTTGTCCAGTAGTTATAGATTTTCTAATTCGTCATGGTTTTATAACGGCAGAGAATGGTAAGAGTTATAAATTAAATTAACCAACAATTAAAAAAAAAAAAGACAAATCATGGAAAGATTCTCCTTAAAAAGAAAATTCAACGAAAATGTTCTATAAAAACAAATTTTTATGAAAATTTTCTATAGAAAGAACTTTTCCTACAAAAAGTACATTTAACAAACATTTGGTATAAAAGAACATTAAACGAATATTTCTTTAAGAAGATTTTTTTCTTCTAAAAAAGAATATTCTATTAAAATAAATTTTAACGAAAATTTTCTATAATTTTTTTTATTTTTAATTAATAAAAATGCATCTTTTTTTTAAAATTGAAATAAAAAGATAATTTATCGAAATATATTTTCTTTTTTTATCAACAGAATTTTGGTTTACACAAATTATTGAATTGCTGCATGTACCCCTGCAATCTTTGTACACTTACAAACAGCGTTTGGAAGAATGTAAAAAACAAATGCAACAGCAGCAACAACAACAACAAAATAATCAAGAAAAGCTTCAATCCCCAAATGAAAAAGTTTTGAATAATAAAATTATTGAAAATGGTCATAGCAATAATAAACCACCTTTAACAGAGGCCAATTAAAATTAACCACACAATCATCATTCATTGTTTAAATAAAACAAATTAATTAACAACGATTAAAATTTAGTATAATGCAGATTTCTCTTAACATAGAAAAAAACAAGACTGCATATGAAATTTTAATTTAATAGTTTTAAAACTAAAAATATTAATAAATTAAAAACAAAAAGAAGACATAGATAAACAGCAGCTTCTCTATTTAATAAAAAAAGCTAATAGAAACTATTTTACACTCCAGTTCTTAACAACACAAATTAAATATTTACTCTTATGTATTTCAGTTGCTGTGTATAATTTTATATAAAGAAAAATAATATATATTATTACAATTTATATCAATAAATAAATAAATAAACTATATTATATATTTAATACTACAAGAAATTAAAATATCTGTAACCCTACAAAAAAAATCTTAAAAAAAGAAGAAAAGAAACACTTTATAAATATTTAAAATTTATTTGAAATTTATCATTGTAGTGCCTGTTTCTAAAATTCTGTTTAAAATTTCTATCATAAATAATTTGCCCTGTTCTTCTAATTAAGTTTATGTATATAATTTACTGTTTATTTTTTATTTTGTAATAACCATATAATTATTATTATATATAAATGTAGATATATTATTGTTTTTATAAAATTATAAACACAAAATTCAAACTTTCGTTTAAATAAGACAAACAAATCAGTTTAAGTTAATTTATTTAACTCTAAAATAATTTGTTATCCTTTTTTTGCAACATTTTAAATGTAGTTTGTATGTTCTGTAAGACATTTATTAAAAATACAATTTAAAAAAAAAATACATTTTAAAATTTATTAAATATTTACTATTGACTCTTTAAACCTATGTGTATCTTTTACTTATACTAAAATATTACTTAATATTTATAAAAACAAAAAACAATTTAATTAAATGTGTGTTGTATGTTTTATGTATTATAAAACCAAAGTGCTCAAATTATGTTCAGCTAAAATATTTATAATTTTTTTGTTGTTTTTTATGGTAAAGACAGAAAAAACAAATTATGATAAAAACTGAAATATTAGATAATGTTTTGCTATAACATTATAAATTACAATATATCAATTAAAATATAGTCAATATATACTCGTAAAAAAACAAGAACTGTGTTTTAAATTTAATCTAAGGAATTTCTTGTAATGGGGAAAACCATACTTTTTCTTCTTTTACCTAAATATGTAACATTTGCTGGTTTCTAAATATGTTTCCCACAATTTGCTAATTATTTTAATGATAAAAACATCTGTTGCATTTGTTATTGTTTTGCCAGTTGTTAGAATGTTTTCCCATCAACCTGTTACCTGTTGGAAATAGTATATTTCTAGGTATTGTTGCTCATTATTTACTTTTGTAAAACAATTATATTTATGAATGTAGATTCGTACTCATTGATTTAGCAAAATTTCACATTATCGTTAATGATGCAATATAAATTAATAGATTTTCATAACAAATACTATTTAGCTTCTCTTTGAAACGAGCCTGTATATAAGGTAGTCGATTAGTGATCGCCTAAGTTTCTCACAAAAATCTTAAATATCACGCTCAATGCACCCAAATGGAAAAAGGGCCTCAATTTGAGATCATCTATTTTTCTCACTAAAAATCGATATTTTTTATGAAAATCTTTAAACCTTGATATCTTGCTTAATATGCGTCCAAATTGAAAAAAGGGCCTCAATTTGAGAGTCATCTATTTTTTCTCACTAAAAATGCACAATTTTCATGACAAACTCTTTAACCCTTGATATCTTGCTTAATATGTTTCCAAATAGAACAAGGGCCTCATTGAGCTCATCTATTTTTTCTCACTAAAAACTCAATATCTTTCTATGAAATGGTTTAAACCTTATATCTTGCTCTACTATGGTCCAATGGAACAAAGGGCCTCAATTTTAAGATATCTACTTTTCTCACTGCTAAATCGATATTTTTAAGTGACAAATCTTTAAACCTTGTATCTTGCTTAATATGCATCAATAGCAAAAAGGGCCTCAATTGAGATCATATACTTTTATCTCATTAAAAAATGCATATTTCTCTCTGAAAATCTTTTAAGTACACTTGGATGTCTTGCGTTAAGATATTGGTCCGACAGATGAAAAAGGGCCTCAATTTGAGATCATCACTTTTTTTCCAAATAAAAACTCAACATTTTCTAGTGACAATCTTTAAACCTTGATATCTTGCTTAATAGCGTCAAAGTAGAGGGAGGAGGGCGGTCGATTTGAGGGGAGTGTCACTCTATTTTTTTTCACTGAAAAACTTCAATCAATTTTTCTATAAAATCTTCTACCACCGTTTGATATCCTTGCTTAATATGCGTCAAATGGAACAAAGGCCCTCAACTTAGAGTCATCTATTTTTCTCCTCATGAATACGAATTTTCTATGCACAACTTTAACTTGAAGTATCTTGCTTAATATGCGTCAAATGGAAAAAAGGGCCTCAATTTAAAGATCCTCTACTTTCTCACTATAATCGCTATTTTTAATGAACATCTCTTATCAACCTGTGATATCTGCTTAATATCGGCATCCAATTAGAAAAAGGCCTCACATTTGAGATCATCTATTTTCTCTCATTAAAAATGATATGTTTCTATTGACAATCTTTTAATACCATTGATATCCTTGCTTAAATGCTGTCCCAAATGGAAAAAGGACCTCAATTGAGATCACTCGCTATTTCTTCTTCATTTAACATCGATATTTTCTACTGAAACATCCTTAACTAACCTTAGACATTTTTGCTTAATACTGCGTCATGGAAAGGGCCTCACATTGAGATTCGTATCTGATTGTCCTCATTAAAAATACGTATATTTTCTATGGAAATCTTTACCTTGAGTACTCTTCGCTCTCAAATATCGCGTCCAAAATGGAAAAGGCCTCATTGGTCATCTATTTTCTCTCACTAAAAATCGAGTTTTTAATTGAGATTTTTAAAACCTTAGATATTTTGCTCTAATATGACGTCCAAATGTGAAAAAGGCCTCAATTTGGGATCTCTACATTTCTTATCTACTAAAAAATCGCCATATTATCTTTTTGAAATCTTTACCTGTCATTATCTTGCTTTAATAATGATCCAATGGAAAAGGGCCTCAATTTGAGATCATCGATTTTCTCACTAAAAGATCTAATATTTTTAATGAAAATTTTAAACCTTTGATATCTTGCTAATATGCGTCCAACGATGGAAAAAAAAAGGCGCTCAATGTTGAGATTCATTAATTTTTCTCACTAAAACTCGGACATATTTTTTATGAAAATTCTTTAAACCTTGAATTTCTTGCTTAATATGCGTCCGAATTGAAAAAGCATCAATTCTGAGCGTCATTCATTTCTTCACTAAAATGATATTTTTATATGAAATATCTTTAAACTTGCATTCTGCTAAATGCGTCCAAATGGAAAAAGGGCCTCAATTTGAGCATACATCTATTTTTACCTCACTAAGCCAAAATCGCTTATTTTTAATGAAAAATTCTTTAAACTTGATTTCTTGCCTTAATATGCGTCCCATAACTGGAAAAAACGGCCCCGTTTGAGATCATCTATCTTTTCTCACTAAAATCTGGGGAGGTATTTTTTGAAGGTGAATCTGTTAACGGTGTGAGTTTCTGGCTTTAATAGCGTCCAAATGGAAAAAGAGCGGCCTCGATTTTATCACGGTATATCTATTTTCTCACTACAAAATCTATCTTTTTTATGTAAATCGTCTTTAAACTTGATTATCTTGCTTATATGCCGTCCAATTGGAAAAAACGGCCTCGAATTTGGCATCATCTATTTTTCGCACTAACAAATCGATATTTTTTATGAAAATCTTTACAACCTTTCATTTCTTGCTTAGATATGGCGGTCCAAAGTGGGAAAAAGGCCTTCCAATTTAGATCATATCCTATTCCTTTTCTCACTAAAAATCGACTAGTTTTTAATGAAAATCTTTAACCGCTCGAATATTCTTGACTCTAATATGCATCCAAATGGAAAAGACGGCCTCAATTTGAAGATCTCTAATTCTTTTTATTAAAAGATCGATATTTTCTATGAACAATCTTTAACCTCTGATATCTTGCTTATATGCATTCCAAATGAAAAGGGCCTCAATTTGAGATCATCTATTTTCTCGCTAACAATCAACTATTTTTAAAATGAAATATTTAAACTTGATTATCTCTGCTTAATTGCATCCCATGGAAAGAGGGCTACAATCTTGAAGGATCCATCCTTTTTTCTTATTAAAAAAATCGATATTTATCTATGAAAAATCTTACCACCTTGATATCTTGCATCAGATATTGCGTCCAAATGGAAAAGGGCCTCAGATTTGAGCTCATCTATTTTTTTTCTCAATTTAAATATCCGTGATGATTTTTTATGAAAATCCTTTAACACCAGTTGAGTATCGGCTCTACGTAATGCATCCAATCCATGAAAAAAGTGGCCTCCAATTTGAAGATCATCTATTTTGCTCACTAAAAATGCGATAGTGTTTTATGAAAATCTTAACACCTTGATATCTTGCGCTTAATATGCATTCAAATGGCGAAGAAAAGGGCGTCAATTTAAGATTAATCTTTTTCTCCATTAAATCGATATTTTCTCATGAACAATCTTTAAACCTTGATAGTCTTGCTTAATACTGCGTACCAAATTGGAAAACAAAGGCCTCAATTGAGCATCATCTTATTTTTACTCACTAAAAACTTCGATATTTTTAGAAACTCTTTAAACCTGATTTCTTGCTTCCAATATGCGTCCAAATGGAAAAAAACGGCCACTCCAATTGAGATCAATCTATTCGTTTTCTCACGCTAAAAATCGAACTATTTTTATGAAAAGTCTATCTAAACCCTTGACTTTCTTGCTTTATGCGTCCAAGTGGGAGAAAAGAGCTCACATTGAGATCATCATTATTTTATCTCACTAAAATCGATATTTTATTTATTTAGAAATCCTTTAAACTTGATCTTCTTGCACTTATTATGCGTCCAAACTGAAAATAAGGCCTCAATTTGAGATCATCTAATTTTTTTCTCACTAAAACTCAACTATTTTCTATGCTACAATCTTTACAACCTGCTATTGCTTGCTAATATGCGTCGAAATGGATAAAGGGCCTCATGAAGCATCATTACTTTTCTCACTATAAATTCGATCAATTTTTAATGAAATCTTGGAAACTTGACTTCTTGCTTATACTGATCCAAATAGAAAAAGGCCTCAATTTGAGATCATTATTTTTCTCTATTAAAATGGATTATTTTCTCATGAAAATCTGTTAAACCTTGATCTTGGCTTAACTATGCCGTCAATGGAAAAGACCTCCATTTGAGTCATCTATTTTCTCATTAAAAATCGATATTTTCTATGAAATCTTTATAAACCTTGATTCTTGCTTAATATGCGGTCCAAATGGACAAAAGGGCCAATTTGAAGATCATCTATTTTCTCTTAAAAAATCGATAGTTTTTTAGAAAATCTTTAACCTTGCTATCTTGCGCACTTCATATGTGCGTCCAAATGGAATACAAGGGCCTCTTTTGGAGTCACTACTTTACCTCATTAAACATCGACTAATTTTCTATGAAAATCTTTAAACCTTGTTCTATCTTGCTTTATATGCGTCCAACATGAAAAAAGGGCTCAACTTTGCAGTCCATCTATTTTTTCTCATTGGAAATAATATTTTTAAGAAAATCTCTTAACCCTGGAGATCTTGCGTTATATGCGCCAACATTGGAAAAAAAGGGCCTCCAATCTTGACGATCATCTATTTCTCTCATTTTAAAAATCGACTATCTTTTATGAGAAATCTTTTAACCTTCGATATCTTGCTTACATATGCGCAATGGAAAAGGGCCTCATTTGAGCATCATCTATTCTCTCATTCAATCGATACTGGCCTTTCTATGTAAAATCTTTAAACCTTTGATATCTTGCTTAATTATGCGTCAATGGAAAAGGCCGTGCACATTTGAGATACATCTCATTCCTCTTATTCACTAAAAATCAATTTTTCACCTTCTTAACAGCATATGAACCATCTTTAAACGCGTTGATATCTGCTAGGTGAATCATGCGTACCAAATGAAAAGGGCCTCACCATTTCAGATCATCTATTCTTTTCTACACATACCGAAATCAATATTTTCTATGAAAATCTTTAAACCTGAATATCTTGCTTAATATGCGTCCAAAATGGAACAAAGGGACCCATTTGGTATCATCTCATTCTTCTTATTAAAATCTCTATTTCTATAAATCTTATAACACCTTGATATCTTGGCCTTAATATGATCCAGCATGGAACAAAAAAGCTTCGGGCCTCACCACAAAACCATTTTGGATCATCATACTTTTTCTCCCACTAGAAATCCAATACCTTTTCCTTGATCTTTAAACACTTTGATACTTGCCTTATATGCGTCCAAATAGAAAAAGGGCCTCAATTTGAGATCTTCTATTTTCCTCGATTAAAAATACGATATTTATTTATTTGAAAATCTTTCAAACCTTGATATCTTGCTAATATGCGGCAAATGACAAAAGGCCTCAATTTCAGATCATCTATTTTTCTTTACCCAAATCGAGCCCTTTATTCTATGAAATCTTTAAAGCCTGAGTATTCTTGCTTAATATGCATCCACATGGAAAGAGGCTCCAATTTGAGATCACTCTCTTTTTCTCACTATAAATCCGAATTTTTAATGAAAATCTTTAAACCTTGTCATATCCTTGCTAATATGTTTCCACTAGAAAAAGGGCCTCCGATTTGAGACTCTCGTATTTTTGTCTAATTAAAATCGATCATTATCTCATCCGATATAATTTTAACACCTTGATATCTTGCTTGACTGATGCACTCCAAAATCGGAAAATGCGCTTCAATTTTTAGTCCATCTATTTTTTCTCACGTAAAATAGATAAAAGAGGCATATCAATTGTGAGGATCAATATCCTATCTCTTTCATTAAAAACTTGCGACGTACTTTTCTTGACCAAACCATTTAATCTGCTATCGTGTCGCTTTAACTTATCGCCGTCTCCAACCATGGACAAAAAAACGAGAGCCCCAATTTAATCATCTATTTTCTCCACTAAACAAATACGAACAAGATGGCCTCATTATTTTCTCCAAATGGAGAAGGGCCTCATATTTTGACCGTATCATCCTTATTTCAT
>MINK01171840.1:74043-84497 GCA_001735545.1 Phormia regina
CACTAAAAATCGATATTTTTTATGAAAATCTTTAAACCTTGATATCTTGCTTAATATGCGTCCAAATGGAAAAAGGGCCTCAATTTGAGATCATCTATTTTTCTCACTAAAAATCGATATTTTTTATGAAAATCTTTAAACCTTGATATGCGTCCAAATGGAAAAACGGTCATAATTTGAGATCACTTATCCCAATATCTTGCTCAATATGCATCCAAATTGAAAAAGTCACGATCACGTTTTAATCTCAAAGAAATTTACTTATTTTTCTCACTAAATATGAATAGATTTTATATATAAAAATTACAGGTTTATTTGTTAGCTGATAATATTACTGACTGACATCTTATTATTATTATCTTTTTTTAACCTGATCTTGTTTAGTGAATATATTTGGTTCGTGTTGGTTTAAATCAGCTGGTCTTTTTATTTAGTTTCTTTGTGATATTCATGGTAATTCAAGACTTTAATTTGTTTTCGTGTTTAGTTTAAAATATACTGTATATGTTTCCATTCAACTTTAAAAAATCTTCTTTTCAAATCGAAATCTACTGGTTATTTAAAAACGCTATTAAATATTTAAGATCAAAACAAATAATTTATAACTAGTACTTAAAAATCTTTATGCCAACCCCACAAAAAGAAGAAATTTATTTACGTCTTAACAATTGTTGAACATCTGCAAAAAGAAACAAATAACAATGAGGAAAAAATATTAGAGTTCTCACGGTCTACTGCTTACATAGTCGAGAACTATATGAATGAGTGACTTTAATTCTACTGCTACCCTTAAATAATAATTGAAGTTGTTTTTCCTGCACATAACTTTACATAAAAACAAAATTTCGTCACCTTAAGTAAGTAAAAAGTAGAGAAGAAAGAACCCTCATCAGAATATTAGAATTTAAAAATTGAAAACAATGCTTTTAAGAATGGAGGAGAAATGATGATTGGACAAAAGATCTCAAACCTTAGGACCTTTGAACAAAAAATGATTGCTTGTACAATTATGATGATTTCTTTTATAAAAACAATAAAACCGGATGTGAGGAATTCTTTTACATTTTGAATTTGTTCTCACCAAAAGACTGTCATGATTTATAATCATAATATTGTTACGAATGTTTTCTAATATACTACGTAATAATTATGTAGTTGTTTAAATTATTCTTCATCCCCGAGTCCTTAATCTTTTTAATAATGAAAAATCCTTTCATTTATTTATGTATTGTGGTGGGAATAAACTCCTTTAATCATTTTTTCCATTTTCCTTTTCTTTATTAAATAAAAAATCTTAAATTTCTTTTTTAAGGATAATTACATTTGTTTGTTTGTTTTGCTTTCTTTTTTTATATTTTAAGCGAAAATTATTATGTATTATATTATTATAATATGTATAATTGATATAAAATAATTTAAATACATACACAATTTAGGAATGCTTACGAAGTATAGATCATTATGGTCGGTCATATGTTTTTAATAATTTTATTATCTAAAAGATTTAAGGTATATTTAAGGAATTATTTCTATGTTAATAATAAACTAAATATTCTAAAAAAAAAATTAGTTAAATATAAATTAATATAAATAACGTCTCTCTCGAACTCTCTCGCTCTCGCTTTTAAACATTTCTCGCTTTTAGCACCTGTTTCTGGGGACTGGGTATATTTTCTTTGCCCGGAAACAAAACAGTTTTCTTGGGTGTGGTGCGTGGTGTATGTGTTGTATTCTTGGGGGTACGTGGTGTTCTTGGTGTATTCACATTGTTAACCACTGCTTTGCCTCCCGAAGAACGTACAGGTGTAGTACAATTACGATTAGCCTTGTTATTAGGAGTAGTGGGTTTTAAAAGTTCACTAATTTCTTGAGAACTTTCATTACGTACACTTTTATCATTGTTGGAGTTCAAGAACCAAGTAGCAATTTTATCACATTCGGCTCTTAATTCAGAATCAATTAGCAAACCTTCAATTTTCTCCATATCGGTACTATTCTTTTTGGCAGGTGTGGTGGCTACTTTTACGGTACTATCATCGACCTTTGATTTGAGGGCTATATTTTCCAGCTTAAGTTGTTCACATTCTTCACGTACCTTAATCAAAGTGGTATCCTTGTTATCCAACTCTAGCTGTGCGAATTGCAATACAGTGGCAAATTCGTCTAGAGCCTTTTTCATATCTTGCATGTAAACTTCACGGGTTTCATCTTTGTTTTTGAGCTCATTGTACATGTCCAGGTATTTGGCAGCATCACCATCGATGCGCTCCTGGAATGAAGAAGCAATTTTTGTGAATTTAGCCAAAGTTTCTTCTTCGGAAGTTAATATATCATTGAACATGCTTTCTTTAAGGGATACCTCTTTTTGTAATGTTTCCGATGAAGCACGCACTGCCTGAAGAGCCGTTTCCGATTCTGCTAGCTGTTTCTTCACAGACTCCAATTCGGCCTGTAGAGAAAGATAACTTTGTTCCAAAGCTCCTTTAGCCAATTGCAGAGATTCTAATTCAGCCTTTAGTTGTTCTACATCAGCATCCGACTTCTTTAAACGTTCCATGAGTATGTTAACAGTAGAGCGGGTATTGTTTAAAGTCAATTGGTAATTGTATTTTTCAGATATGGTTTTGGCTACTTCTTGTTTCAAATCCACCACTTGTTTTTGCAAATTATCAGTGAGTTGTATATAATAGTCTATGCCATTACGCAATTGTTCTTCATATTTCTGTATCTTTTCATCACGTTCTCTTAACATATCATTGGTACTTTCCAGCAATACCATAACATCTTGTTTCTCCAACTCAATTTTAATGATTTCATTTTCAGCCATTTTTTGTCTTTTGTCCAATTCATTGCGCCAGTAGGCTTTTTCACGTTCCAAAGCATTTTCCAAATCTGACTCGAGCTTTTGCACCTTTTGTTCAGCTTGTACTTCAGCAAAACGTACTTTTTCTTCGGCCGTATTCATGAGACGTTCCTTTTCAACATATTGAGCTTTTTCACGACACAATTGGCGTATGGTATCGCAATGAGCATCGATCTCACAATTCTTATCCAAAAGCTCATCCTGCAAAGCTTTAATGAAATCACATTTACTGGCCAAATCATTTTTCAAGGTGTTGCGCTCATTTTTCAAACATTCCATTTCATTTTGTATGATTTTATTTTCTTGAGCATAAGCTAAGGCGTCCTGTTCGATTTGCTTCTTCAGCTTGTCTACATCACCAATCAAAGACTCGTTAATGTTTTTGAGATTTTCAATAAGCTCAAAGTTTTGTTGAGCTTTTTCAGCATCTGAAGCCAAACGTTCACGTGCCTCTTTAATCTCTTGCTCAAGTTTAGAAATTTCGGACTGCATTATTTCATGCTTTTCCAATTGTTTTTTATTAGTAGCTTCCAATTCTTCATTATTGGCTCTAAGTTGTTCGCTAATATCTGACAATTTAGCCACTTCCGAGGAGTGTTTTTCATGTAGAGATCGAATTTCTGACTCCAATTGCGTAATATGTTCAGTAAGTCTAGAATTTTCAACGGTCAACTGATCATTTAAGTCTTTAAGGCTTTTATTTTCATTGGTCATTTCATGGATCATGCCTTCGGTTTTAAGCTGTACACAAGCATGTTCTTCACGCATTTTAGCTTCGGTTTCTTTCAATTGATCCACATGACGCTTGAGAACATCAATTTGACTCATGTAATTTTCTATTAACTCATTTTTGTGGCGAATTTCTTGATGCAAAGCTTCTTTACCCTTCAAACGGCTGGCTGATTTGGGTACCTCTTTAACAGGGGTGGTTGTGGCCGAAGGCAAAGGTGTTGAACTAGCTGTAGAAGAGCCCGCATTATTATTATTACTAACAGCAGCTGCTGTCACATCTGAATTTTGACGAAAACGTAAACGGTGAGGTAAAGAGGGTGTACGGAATAGTCTTAAACCTTTAGACTTTTTATCTTTATCCTCTTTAAGTCCACCTTCTTTGGGTATGGCAAACTCTTTGGCATCTTTAGAGCTGGAGGCAAAACGCACAGCATCTTTGAAGAATTTTTCAATTTGTTCTTTACGTTCGGGATGAGCTGAAGATGTTGAAGAGGAGGTGGATGTAGTAATACCATTAGAAACAGCAGAAGCAGCAGTTGGAGTACCAGTATTATCATTACCACTTAAATGGCGAGCAGGTGAACCACAAGCAGCTACATCAACATCATTAAAACGTTTAAGTTTAGCTTTGGAGAAGGACATATTGATGGATTTATTTGTGTTCAATTTAATACTGAAGCAAAAGCGAAATAATTTTTATTTTATTTTCTTTTTTTAGCTTTTTTTTCTCTATCCCTTTAATTTAGTTTCTTGTATTTTTAAAAATAATTTTTCCTTTTTCACGTTTAAAACACTTTTTGGTATAACAATCAAAGGATAAATTTTTTAACAAAGTTCTCTTTTAATAATATTTCTTTTTTTAAAGTTAATAACAATTTTATAAATAAAAACACAAAAAATAAACAAAACAAATTTTTCTTTTTTCAAATTTAACAATTTTTTCACAACTAACTACTTAATAGCGGAAGGATACTTTCTTCTTTAAAGGGAAAAGTTCCTACACGTTTCACTGACAAAACCTAACTGATCATTACAATATTTTCACTTAAGGTAACTCACAACTTTGCTACGTCACACTAGACTCTTATAAAAACACCCTTAACTCTAGGAAATACCAAATAAGACCCTAAGACACACATACATACACCACAAGCAGCTGTATGTTAGTGTAGCAACAAAAACATAAATGGTGGTGGATTTGTCACAAAAGGGAATTACGTCGTGAAAAACAAGTCCTATCGTCTTAGTATAAGTAAGTAAATAAGTACAAGAAGAAGAAGAGAAAACCTAAACAAAAACAATTTTAATATTTATGTCTTAAGGAATTTTTACACACAAATATGTATGTATGTATTTTATGTGTTTAGAGAGTACCAAATGATCGTGTAGATTTTTAAAAATAATTGCGCCTAAATTTTTACATTGAATGGAACGTGCTAGATTGTTGTTGTGTTCGTCGTAAGGAACGCGTACATGAACCGTAAATCCTATGCACACCTGGTACATTTACACAAAAGACAAAAAATTCTTCTTTTATTTCTTTAAAATAAAAAAATAGTAAGAATAACAAAAACAAAAGAGAGGGAGAGAGAGAGAGAGAGAGAACAGTAAGAAGCCGTTATTATGGGATCGTCTCATTTAAAAAATAAAAAAGATTTTTGGTTAACATAAAGTAAGTACGTAATTATGATTTTGGCTACATAAAATACAAGCGATAATTTTAATATTTAAATTACCATCTGATATAAATATATTACAGGGTAATTAATATTTTACAAGTAATATAAAATCTGACAGATAAAAATGATCTTCCTCTATTAGAGTTATTAAAGAAACTAGGCATTTAAAGATTTTCAAAGATTTTATAAAAAAGACACATTTTTAAACTTTAATATTTTATTTTTAATGAAATATAAAAGTGATCACAGATATGATTGTTTTTTCCATACAACAATTTTATACAAAAAAATAAAATTGGTCGCAATTTCCCTTTCTCAACTGGAAACTTATTTAAGAAACTAAAAAAAAAAATAGTTTTGCAAATAAAAATAATAAATAAACTGATCACAAAATTTTATTTTGTGATTTCGTTGTCAAATTCAGCTCACATTCTTATAAACTGAATATGCAGAGTACCTTGATGTTGTTTCGAGAACCAACTAAAATACCAACCTTAAATTTAAAGATAATTATAAACTACATTTCCTTTTATTAAACAGTCAATTTTTGAGTGAAAATTTCAAAAAATAAAAATTAGATTTTCATAGCCAATCCGTACAATAATCATTTTGTTTCGAAGATTTTAATCATTTTTTGGGTTTAATAGTACAAATTCAGTATGAAAGTTACTTTTTATCTAACCAAAAACTTTATATATAGTGGAAAATTATGTTTCCCAATTAAAAAATTTATTAGTTCAACATCTAGTTCCTGAACACATGAAAATAGCATGGTACTTGTCACCTTCAGAACTAGTTATATGGAAGTGTTACCTAG
Organism: Phormia regina; assembly: GCA_001735545.1. Lineage (NCBI taxonomy): Eukaryota > Metazoa > Arthropoda > Insecta > Diptera > Calliphoridae > Phormia > Phormia regina. Next base: position 80,135 of record MINK01171840.1, read on the forward strand.
CCAGTATCCGTTGTAAGAAACGGTTTCTTCGAAATTGTCACATTCATAACAAGTGTTATAGAAGGGTTGGGGAGCGGTTTCAGAACCTAATTTTTTATTTTCATTCTAACGGACTATTTTCTAATTTTATAAGTACTTTTTTTTAATTTTTTTGGAATTTGTGAAATTTTTGATACAAGTTTTTTAAACAGTTCTATGAAGTCATCGGAGAACCATTAATTTGTTCTAAGAAGTGAGGTAGAAGTCACACAGAATTAGTTCTTAAGCACTAGTTCTCTAAAACATTAGGTTCTACTCCATTGGTATTAGATTTGTTTGTGATACTACAAGTTCTAAGGATGTTATAAAAGCATCAAATTTTAAAAAACTTCATTTTTTTCAATAAAAAATATAGAACTTTTTTTTCGCATGATGTACTAACCGTTGTTGAGACTTTTAATCGCTGGTAGAAAACTGAAGATCAGTTTAAAGAATATTTGTTAAATATTCAGCTTGAGGAGTCTTCCTATTAAATTTTTTCTACAAACGACTCTTATCAAAGATATTAATTTTTTTCCATTCGAGTATTATGTAAGAAACAAAAGCCAATTTTAATTAATTTAACAAAAATCGATTTTTTATGGTATTTTTCATAATTCATTTCTAACAATTTTCTTAATTAACTACTATTTAGCTACTTTAGCCGTTCCTTTTAACTTTCTAACAATTTTATATGAAGAGATTTTTAATAAAAAGAAATAAAAGTGATCACAGATTTTTATACTTTTCATAAAAGCGGTTTATTTAAGAAACTAGAGCTAATTTAAGATTTTTAAGACGATTTACTTTTGATCGGAAATGAAAATGATCACAGATTTATTTATTTATTTTTTCTCAATGGGAACCTAATTAGAGAAACTAAAGCCATTTTACTTTTCATCACTTTTATATGAACTATTTTATACAATATAAATTATTTTATAAAAAATTAAATTGATCTCAAATAAACCTTTTCTCAATTTTTAGCTTATTTAAGAAGCTAGAACCATTTTTTAAATTTCCGAGAATTCTATTTAACAAATCTTTTTTTTAATGAAAAATAAAAGTGATCATACATTTTTATCTTTTTCTCAATGGAAGTTTTATTTAAAAAGTTGGGCCTATTTCTTAAATTCCGAGAATTATATTTGAAAAATCTATATTTAATAAAAAATAAAAGTGATCACATATTTTAAAACTTTTCTCAATTGGAGACTTATTTAAGAAACTAAGACGATAGTTCAGTTTTTTGATGAGAAATAGAATCGATCTCAAATTTTCATCTTTTCTCAATTAAAGACAGTTTAAGATTTACAAAAATAAGATCGAACTTTTATGGTAAATAGAAGTGATCGCATTTTCTTTATTTTCTCAATTAGAAGTTTATTTCTGTTTCTAGAAATTTTATATGAAAAGTCGATTTTTGATGAAAGTGATCCTATATTTTTATACTTTTCTCAATTGAACTACAACCAATTTAAATTTCTAAAAATTTTATTTTTAATAAAAAACAGATTCTTTTTACAATTGGAGGCATTTTTAAGTTTCTTAGAATTTCTTAGTTTTCTGAGATGTTTAATTAAAGTAATTCTGAAAAAAAAAATTAACGACATTTTTAAGAATTTTATCCAAAAAAGTCGGTTTTTTATGGAAAATTTAAAAAAAGTGATCACAGATTTTCGTGTTTTTCTTAATTAAAGGTTCAAAAACTATAAACATTTTTCAGTTTATTTAAGCAGCTAGAGCGTCATTTTTTAATTTTTATATGAAAAATATAAGATGTTACAGATTTCATTTTTTTAATCATATTTGTATGAACAACATTTTTGCATTTAATTGCATCGGAATGGATCAAATTCTAAATGATTATCTATTACATAAATTTAAATATTTTGCTTTTAATTAATTATAATTTATTGATGCTTCTTTCCTTTAACATCAATTTTAATATTCTTTCTTAATTACCCAGTAATTTACAAAAAAAAAAATCCTTTTCTCCAACACATCTGCAAATTTACTGAATATTACAAAATTAACAATTTTGAACACCGGGCCCCTTTCACCCTAATCGATTATTTACTCCAATTTCAATTGAAGGTTTCTTACAATTTCTAAACACATGCATACGATTTATAAATACATACACACATGTATGTAATCTTAAGTCAAATATAAAGATTTTGTACATAAAGTTACGCTCGACAATTATACGTTACAAAGGAATAATGGAAAAAGAAAACGTCAAGGTGTGCAAAAAAGAAAAAAATGTTAAGAGATTTTCTTAACACAAATAGTGCGTCGTACAATATAAACTATTGCTACCATACAAATCATAGAGAAATTATAGCTCAGCTGTTCGGAAATATTTGTTTTCAAGTTAAAACGCAATTGTCTCTTTATAAAAAAATATACAGGATAATAAAAAAAATAACAAGAAACAATACCTTTGAAAGGACAAACGACGCAATACTTTATCATTATCTTAAGATAGTTAAATAACAAAATAAGGAAAGAAAAACCTCCCTTTGAGATTGTGATTTAATCACAGTATGTACAATGACAAGAGACACAAAGACTGGAATAGATGGCATGGTAGGTTACTTATTTGTTTGGTTACATATCAGTGAAAGACTGTGACTGGGTGAGTGAGTGAGTATGTACATAAAAGCAGAAGAAGAATACCTTATATTACCTTTTTGCGGGTAAATAAATACTTGAAATGAAAATGTGTGTGTGTGTGTGTATTTATATTACAGCAATGGAAAACGGAAAACGTAAAATTTATTAATAATTTATTATTTATTATATTTGAATAATAACTTCCTTATGTCTAATTCAGTATATTAATTTTCCATCCCTGATTTGTACATATGTAACACCTCAGCCCCTATATCATTTAAATGTTTGTACATATATTTGTACGTTACATTTGGAACAATATAATAACAACAATTGCGCATTTCACATGTGTGATTAAGAAATAAATAAATGCGGGTAAAAAGATCCGATTGATACACTTTGAATGCCATTAACCTTTCAAACAATTTCCATAGGTAGGGGTACAACTAAAAATACTTCAAAAAGGTGTAAGAAAAAATTCATTCACAATGTTATTGTTATAGCTTCTAAAATAAAGTTCCAATTGACAAAATAATGGAAAATCTGAGATCACTTTTATTTTTTATTAAAAGTTGATTTTTTAATATAAAAATTTGTATTTTTCATTAAATATTGAATTGAAAAACCATCAAAAAGGTAGAATGATTTTGTCTTGTGTAACACATCGAAAAAATAATTTAAGACAAAAAATATTTATTTTCTAGATTATAACTATGTCTGTCCGTCTGTCTGTTGAATACAGTATTGGGCTCGAAGTGGACAACGTAGGTGAACGAAATTTAGCTTAAATCTTTATCTTATATAAGGTATGTTTGGTTTTGAAAATGGTCAAATTAATTCCGAAACTAAAAATAGGCTTGGTCCGCCCACTTTACCGCTCTCCTCCCATATAACGAAAAATTTGAAAAAGTTATTGGTGGATATATAGATTCGGCTGAGCCGCGTTTTTTTTTTAGTTTAAAAGTTCTGTAATTAAGAAAAAGATGCAAACCTATGATACTTTAATTTTTCAACAAAAAATGACTTTTGGGGTTTTATGTGTTTATGCAAATATTGTTACGCAGAGAAGAAATTACCATTAACCATATCCGTCCGTTCATTTAATGCACAGGTCGCAATTTTAGGGATAATTTGATGAAATTTTGTATATATGATTTTTTTGCTCAAAGACGAAGCGTATTGAATCATAATCGGCCCATTACAAATGTCTCCCGGAATAGTGTTTGAATGCTCACAAATACCTTAAAAATGGAAATATTTTAATGAAATTTAACGCAAATAAGTTTTATGTAAGCGCAAATCTGTATGCCAAGATCGGTCCATAATTGACCATAGCACCCATATAAACCGCTCTTTCGAAAATCACTTTAACGTGCATAAATCCCATAAAAATGTTAGTATAAACTTAATATTCGACACAAATAACACAAATCAGTATAAATGACAGTGCATAATTTTATGAAGATTGGTCCATAATTGACTATATGATTGATTACTTTAATTACATCATTTTGTTAATATGTATTTAATAAATTCCTATAAAATTTCTATTGTATATAGAATGAACATTTGAATTTTATTATACATTCTATAGAGCCCTAGTTTTTAAGAAACATTTGACAACAGAAGGGTATAAGGCAGCGTGGCCGAGCGGTCTAAGGCGCTGGTTTTAGGCACCAGTCCGAAAGGGCGTGGGTTCGAATCCCACCGCTGTCACAAAGTTTTT
>MINK01171841.1:0-18895 GCA_001735545.1 Phormia regina
AATTTATATTTAGTAATTGAATGCTTGATATATTGATAAAAAAAACATATTTAAAAATAAAATTTGCAGTTATGTTTTTTTTATTATAAAGTAAATATTGCATATTTTTAGGTTGCTTTGTTTTTTGCGGGGTAGGCAAATTTTAATGTTTATGTTTTTAATTAAAAACAAAGTTATTGAAGTTAATTTAAAGGAAATTTAAAAATTACTAACATGAGTTTATAAATAAAATGAATATAAAGAAAAAATTAAAACGAACGCATGTTAAATTAAAATATTATTAATTAATAGCTAAAAGTCTATAGTAAAATTATAATCAAGTTAGTTGACAGTAGCAATGTACGAAACAAAGTTGATTTCATTATTATTAAAACTAAATATTAGTAAAATTAATATTTTTTATTTAGTAAATAAAAATGAATTTTTTATACACAAAAATATTTATTGCAGAAAATTAATTTATATTTAATATTAATTAGTTGTTCTGTTAATAAAAAATTGCGATTACGTAAGTAAATATTGTATATTTTGAGGCGGTTTTTTTTAATTGAATTGTTGAAGTAAAATAAAAAGAAATTTATTTAAAATTAAAATACCATTCCTGCTGCATACTTTTACTGTAAAAGAATTATAATTACCTGGTGTAATCTATTATTAAAACCAAAAATCTTTAATAATCTATGATATGTTGATAAAAGTAACATAATTTGTTTATTATAAAGTAAATAATTCATACTTTGGGTATAATTTTTTTCTTATGGTGGTAGTAAACACAAAGCTTTGGGATATTCCGGATGTGTGTGTTTTTTTAATTGATTCAGTTGTGAATTCTCAAGTTGTTTTAAAAAATGAGAAAATATAACCTTTTAACTTTTTAAAATCGTTTATAAACTTTTTTCTCCTTTTTACAAAATTTCGACTTTAGTTGAGACTTTTTAGAAATAGACTTTTTTCTCTTTTCATTTCGTGTGCATATTTTAAAATTAAAAAATAATGGAAAATTCTACTTAAAATTAATGTTGATCTTTCTGTTTTATGTTTTTTGTCCTAAAACTTAGTATCTCTAATTACAAACCCGCTTTGTTTAGTTTATTTGTTATTAAATTTACCTCTAAGTGTACAAATATTCAGCTTTTTTCTCCACTTATTTTATGCGTAAATTTAACTTTATCTTTAGACACTAATAACAACATAAAATGTTCATATAAATATTTTATAAACCCTCTATGTATGTTATTTGTAGCCACAATAATAATTTTTATTTTTAAACATATATACACAAATAGTAGCAGAAAAAAACTAAGATTTATCTTACAAAAGTGTAGGTGTATATTATACAGCTTCTACGAAAAATAAAAACGCGAGCAAGGAAAAGGTTAGATTTTGGTTTTCAATATAAAACTACTCAATATATAGAAAATAACATGATATATAAATTTACTACCACAAAATAGAAATAAACTTAAACTGGTTTTAAGGCGTTTCATTTACCTTTCCAAATGTATAGCATATCTACAGGCTGCTCGTAAGTTATTGTACATTATGTAAAGGTATCATAGTAAAATGTAATAAATTATCTGTCAAAGACCTTCCGTTAAACATAAACAACAAAACCCACAATAATGCTAGAAAACTTAACATCGCTTCTTCTATATAATGTCTAAAACATTCAACCGAACTACTAACATTTTGAAATCGTATTTAAGGAAGTATAAACAATGGCTTGTATCCTTTTTTAAATGTATTTTTGAATGGAGAAAAAAAAACTGCCACCCAGTTGTTTAGTGTGTTACATACGTATGTATATCAGGTACAGACAACAGCTGCCTTAATTTTCATAAACACACCTCTTTTGGTTATCGTTAAACTCAAGACGGTAGGGAAAGGTTAACGTTTTTTTATATTATTATTTTTTCTTTTAAATATAAAATTTTGAAATTTGGCTAAAGATATAAAATTCACTAATGAGAGTGTACAAATATGTAAGACTTAACTTTAAGCCGTTTGTCAAAGAAAAGCTTTTAAACGATATATATTATTTAAGCAAAATTTTATGCCATTTTTTTATTTTTTAGGCTAAAATACTTCTTTTGTTGATAAAAGTTCCTTATGCTTTTAGCATTTGTGGTCTATTTACTGGTTTTTTAATAAATATTTACATTTGACTTTATTATTCAAACTTGTTGTATTCTAAAAGTAAGAGACAAAATTTATTTTATCTTACTTTCTTTATTTGTTGCCTCATAAAATTGTCTGCTAGGAGTAGTGTTGCCAGAAAATGTAATTGGTTAGCTTAATAGTTCTACAGCAGAAAATGGCAGTGCTAAATTGTTTTCAAAAGAAATATTTATATTTTTGTTTTCCTTGTTTCTTGTAAAATATAATTCAAATGACAACTTATAAAAATGTTATCTTCAGAGTTAAAAATAATATGGAAAAATAAAGTAAAATTAGGGCTTATATTTGAAAAACTGACAACTAATAACGTCAAATTTACGAAGTAATCCTTAATAAATGCTAAAAAGCATTTAGCATAATTTTCTAAATTTTCAGTGCAATTTTATTCTTTTTAAATGCTAAATATAGCATCGAAAGTACTAACACGGCAACACTGGCTAGGAACTATTTTTTTTCTTTTATATTCTTTGTCTTCTTTTAACGTTTATATTTCAATTTGTTTACTTAAATATTTAAAACACTTTACTATACAAAATGTTATTTGCCTGCTCTATTACACCAAAAAAAAATAAAATAAAAAAAATAATAAAGAACAAACCAAGAAAATTTTAGATAGCAAAAAAATTATTTTAAGCAATTTTCTTAATCCAAACGATTTGTTACCAAAATATTTGTGTCTATAAAAACTGCAAAAAAGAAAACCAAATAGAAAAAGTTATAAGAAGCTGCTTTGATATTTATTTAAATGTAAAAAAAAACTTTGGAAGTAAAGCAGGAAAGGCAAAAAGTATTTTTATTGTAACATTTTTCACTGTTTTTATTATAGATGTATTTCCAAGTTTTTTTGTTTTTTATTGTAACTTGTATTTTATTTCAAACGATTTACATAAGGCTGGTAGAACTGTTCTCCGCCAGTATAAATAAATTATTCAAAACATGTGTTTCCTTAGACTTAATATTTTATTCGTTGTATGTAAACGGGTGATTGAGTAGTCAAGTTGTAAAAAAAAATTCAAAAAAGTTTTTTCTTCTTTTTAGGTGTTTTACCACTTTTAGCTTCTAGATCACGTCATCTCGTTTAAACAACTTTATTTTTTAACAGTTTATCTTCTTTGGCTTTCAATATAAGTATAGCATAGAATTTTGCAAGGTTTTAGCTTTTAATAAAATAAAGCTCACAATCTTGAGATGTTAACAATTTTTTTATCAAGATTTACAAAAATCTGTTAATTGTTTAAAAACTTTGAGATGAAGAGATTTTCAAAATAGAAAATCATTCCATTTCTAATATATTTTAAAATAATATTAGCTAATTGAAAGAAGTATTGCCTACTTTTAGTCAAATCAAATCTATCAGCTACTTTAAAATAAATTTTAATAATTTGCTGTTGGATTATAAAAAAAGATCATTAGGGATTTTCTCTGAAAAAAATCGCTGCAACATTTACGTTTGTTGGAAAGAGATACAGAGAAGCAAGCATATTAAATTTCAAAATTATATTAAATTTTTCTAATTTATATTTTTACATATGGAAGGGAGTTCGAAGCAACTTCAGAACTAAATATGATAAATGTAAATCTCAGCTAGTGTACATTGATAAGTGTAGCCTGATTTTAGGCAAAAATTCTTTTATCATGTAGTTTGACATTCAACACAAACTATTAAATTATTTTGCAGACTATTTAGCAAAATGAGGAATAAAAATTAAAATAAAATACCATCATAACCAGTTATTGAAAATATTGTTATTTAAATGTTTAATATTATTATGTAGCGATAATAGATTTAATTATGAAGATATTTAAATCAAATATTAATCAAATAAAGAAGATATTGGCTAATTTTAAGCATGCAATTTAAATTCATAGTACTTTAAATTTATATAGCCTACTTTAAGGCCAGATAAATCTTTTGTCTACTCAGAATGTAGTAACATGGTCTCTTTAAAAAGAATCTGATATCTTTGTTTAGACATTTATATTGACTATATAGTTTACCTTTAGGACTTTTTTACTTTAATCTTAATACCATTTGAATACTTAAGAAAAATTAAAAAAGAATTGATATTAATTTATACTAAAAACACTTTTTATCTCTCTCCCTCTCTATTTTTTACGGTAAAAAATTTATAAAAAAAAAAATAAAAATTAATAGTTTTTTTTCTCTCAATTTTTTTTTTAATTTCATTCCATACTTTTTCTTTATTTCCCACATTATTCCCGTTTGGTTTATTGTTTAATATTTAATGTAATTTTAATTTTATCTTACAATGTTGCTGTTACCATTACATACTACTGTTATAAACGTTGTATAGTTGTACTTAATTTTAATAATACCGGAAAAGTAATCCTTACAATCTTCTTTTGTTTCCTTTTTCTTGTGTGCATTTAACATATATTGTGTAAATAACGACGACAGGAACAAGAAGGACAGGGCGTGAAATGAAAAACGTGTATGAATAAAACTATTATCGTAAGACAACCTTTTAAAAGGATTTTTTTAAGAAAATAATATAAATTTAGGAAAACCACCAAGGAATTCATTAATTTTTAATTATTTTATATAAATAATTGTTATTTTGTTCTTGATTTCTATGGAATTATTTACATTTTTCGAAAATGTTTATTTCATTAAATTTATGTAGCTATATTTTTATTATTATTATTATTTTTTTTCCTGTTTGCTACATTGAATTATTATAATTCCTTTGTTATTTAGTTTGACAATCTACAAATTTTATTAAATAATTTTGCAGGATATCTATTCAAATGTGTAGAATAAAAATAGAAATCCATCAATACCAGTTATTGAAAATATTGATATTTAATTTAAATATTTAATATTGTTAGATAGAGAACGAACAAATCTAAATCGAATTTTTTAACTGTAAATTTTTCCGCATAATTAATGTTGTTAAATAGGGGGGAGGTAAATAATATACAATTATAGCATATTTTAAGAGTTTATGATAAATTCTCAGCAATGTATAAACAGCTGAGAATTGACTTTAAAAAAATAATGTTAAGTTATAAAAAATTAATTTTATTTTTCATTTTATTAGAAAAAAATAATTTTAGCATAAATATATATTAAATATTATATATATACCAAAAAAAAAAATGGCTGAGTCCATTTATTATTGGATAGGAATATTCTCGACAATCTGCTCCAAAAAAAAAAAAGTAAAAACATTATAGTTATTAAATCCTATACAATCTTTGCGAATTTCGTTTCAACATATTCTTTATACTTTTTTTTATAATAAATCAAGTTTTCCCTATTCAAGTTTTGTTTGGTATTATTCAAATCAATTTTAAATTTATTACTTAAACTCTGTAAAAAAAAAAAAAAGTAATATTCTATACTTTATATTTTTTCCTCTATTAAGCTGCCATATGTAGTAGATAATCTATTTTATATAAACGATTTACTTAGTTGTTGTAAACAATTACATACATGCTTACGTATAATAAATATACAGGAAACTCAATGTACACAAAAACACAACTTTACATTTAACAAATACAAACATAGAAAACTTTTGGTTTTATAAATTTTATAAAATCCGACATTTTAATCGTTATATTTTTCAAATAATTGATTTATTTAAATACATGTTGTAGACAAACTGTGTAATCAACAACATTTACAAAAACAACGATGAAGCTTTAGTAGCAACAATTTGTTTAAATAACCCAGCAAAAAAATAATAATAATTCTCTGATATAAAATAAGTAAGATAAAAATTTTCTATTTTTAAATTGTAGCTGGCGAAATCTGGTTTAACAATGTGATATATTTTAAAAAATCTAACGTCCTTTTTTATTGAAAAGTATTACTATTAATATTGTCCTCTCACATATTATGCTGGGTTACTCGTTAGCTTTATGTAGCTGTGTTTTTGTTTACGTTGTTGTTTTATTTTTGGGTGGGTTTATTTGTGGTGTTGATTTAATGATACCACATGTTGCTTGATAAACATTTATTGGTTTTTCATAACAGTCATAGCATAATTTTAGGAGGCGTTTTAATACTTTTTTATTATTTATTTTCAAAATATTTAGGTTTGAGTTTGTGGAAGTAATATATAGCTAGCTAACTTGTCTATTTCAACAATTTATTCCACTCTATTGAATTAATAATAATTTCACTTCACTTTATTATTATTATTTTTTTTTTCAAATGTTATCAAATGTTTAGATCTTAAATCAACCAGCCATAAAACAACCCCTTAAAAAATCAACGAACACAATGGACAACAAAGAATATACATTAGCTTGGAAAATTTTTAATAATGTAATTTAAACTTCAGCTTTTTGATTTTTGTAATGATTAACTTTATAACAATTTATTTTAGACATGGCAAGGAAGGTTTTAACTGGCTGGGGTTATATTTTCCTTACTCATTTTATTATTAGCTGAAAGAGAGCAAAAAAATGGTCACTGCTTAAGGTCTAGCGTTCAACAAATATTACTCGTCATTGTTCTATTAGCTAGATGCTTTTAAGTGTTATATAATAAATTTGTATAGCCTACTTTTAGGTCTTCAATTGTAGAATTTAATTAAGTTGTCATTAAAAAGAAGGAAAAAAAGAAAGAAAATGAAGAAAAAATTAAAATTAAGAAAATGTAAACCGAAAACAGATTCTATTATGTTAATTTCCGCTTGACAAATTATTTGCTAGTTAATGAGTGACACTTAAAAATTTGTTTTTCTTACAAACTCAAGAACGTAAGCAAAAACTTTTTAAAAACTAACTTTAGTTTTAGTAAAATATTAGGGGAATTTTTAAATCATAAGTTATACGAAGGAACATTTGTAAATTTTTTAACGAAAAAAGTTTGAAAGCCATTTGTTCTAATTTTTGGTTCTAGTTATTTTGCTTATAATTATTATATTACATATATTGATTTGCTAAAACTTATAACATGCTTTCAGTGAACTTAAATCTAATTTCTTTAGATTTAATCTCTTTATTAAAATCCCCATAAAATGACTTTACTTAGTCCAGCTTATTGTTAACAAAAAAAAAAACAATTGTATTTAACAATCAAAATCTTAACTATTTATTTTTATTATTATTGCAACAACTAAAATGTTTAATTGTAATAACTTAACAAGCCAAATAACGCAAAGTTAAATTTTATTCTTTAGTAAAACTTACAATTACAAAGTCAACTTTAACTAACTTTATAGCTAAATAATATACATAATAATTGTTGTGTGTACAAAAATTAACTAGACAAAGAGAAAAATAAAATAAAACAATAATAGCAACAAAATTTAGTGCGTAAATAATTATAATTGTGTACAACTTTATTACAACACCGCAACAAAAACACCAAACATTAAGTACAATATTTAGTTTAACTAATGAACTAATTTGTAGCAACCCCACAAAAAGTAAGTAACGTAAAAATCTGGTGTAATAAAAATAAAGTTTCCCTTTTTGCCTCTTTGGTTAATAATAATGTACGAAAGAAAAATGTCGCTAAGAGAATTAAGTATGCTATATATTTTTTAGTTGAACAACTACTTAAAGAATTTTATATTTTTACAAGTTTAACAACTCCTTAAGATATACTAAGTATTTTAATCTTTAATAAAATAAAAAGTGAAACAAAAATATATATATATATTTTTTTGTATTTTCTCAGTTCTCTTAAAAAGCTTAATTTAATATTAAGATCTCTATAAGTTCTAGCCAGACATTAAATTTAATATATATGTATATAATTTTTTTCTTTTTTTTGCAACTTTTATATTTTATTTAATGAGTCCAGCCAAATGACCCATTTACTTAAAAAACAAACATACATTTCATATAATTTCTGTTTATATATTCAAAACATTTTTTAATGTTATACCATACAATATGTGTGTATGTGTTTTTCTACATATACCTTTACATATAGATTTGTTTTAAAGCCTAAAAGTAGGCAACATATTATGAATAGCTTTGATTACAAATGTAAAAAAAAGGAGAAAAAAATAGAAAATATAAACCATAGCAAAAATATAAATAAAAATAAAAAAGCAGTAAGATGAATGAAGAATCATTAAAACTGAAAAATGTGGCAAGTAAATGTAGGTCTATAAGTATATGCCATAAGAAAATGGGTGAAAAAAATAAATGTTTGTATATATGAGGTACACATTTGTTGTGTACCTTTTTCATAGCTACATACATATGTTACTTAAAGTAGACCTTGTTTTATTTTCATCTATTTTGTTTTCTGCTTTATTTTTACTAGACTTATCAAATATTTAACATACTTTTAGGCGTATTAAATATGTTTTTTTTATCTTTTTCTACTTTTTTATTTTTGGTGCTTACATTTTAAAAGGTTTTTGCTACAAAACACATTATTATCTGGCCTTCGCAACATATGTGTGTACAAGAACCTTTAAATAAAATAAAAGATTTAAATCGTTAAAATATGCTAGATTTTTTGTTAATTTTAATTATTACACTAGAATCTGTTTAATTAGTTAAGAATATTATATTGTAGGGATTTAGAGTTTTATATTAAATTTGATTGAAATTTAAAATATGACTTTTATTGTTATTTTTATTATTATTTTTTTAATTAAACGACATAAGTGTAGTACTTCAAGTTTTATGGCATCTTAAAGTGTGAAGCACTCTTTCAGTTGTAACTTGTTTTAAGTTTTTGAACAACTTGTGGAAGAACTGTTGGGACAAGGAGATGCTGCAAGATTTAAAACTTAATAGGCTAAACTATATAAAAAAAAATTATTTAAAATATTTTATTTAATTACAAGATCCAAAATCTTATTTTAACTTTTTTTTTTTTTTTTCTTAAAAAAACTTAAGAGATCATGAAGTAATATTTTTTTATTTTAAATCTTAGAATTTCTGTCAATAGCAATATTTACTTTTTATAAAAAAAAAACATTAAATGGCCTTAAATTAAAACAAAAAGAATATTCCACCTTAAAGTAGGCAATACATTTTGAATATTTCATACCGTCTTGAATTTTTTTACAAAAATAAATTTATTAATGTACTATTGTCCTCTTAACTAAATATTTATTGTCAGCTTAAATAAATATTAGAGAAGAAATCCTGTCGTACCCACTTTCCTTCTGTTATTTTTCTACAAAAATTTGTATTTAATTACATTTTTATGTTATTTTTTTTTTCTTGTGCCTTTTATTCTGCCTAATTCTCGAGTATTATACGAATTTGTTAGTGTTTATATTCTTAATCTCTTTTTATATGCAATATGATAATGGTGGTAGCTCTATTGTTGGTTGCTAACAATTATTAGCTCAGAAAATCTGTTCATAATTTTTAGAACACGAACAAATAAAAAAGCATCAAGATTTTTTTTGTTATTTTTTACACAAAAGAATAAGTGTGTATGTGTATGTTAATAACAAATATTTATTATTTTTATTATTATGATTATTTAAATACTAACTTATATACATTATATTTGTTTCTTTTTATAGCGTGGTAGCGACGAACTTTTAAGTCAAGCAGCAGTTATGGCGCCCGCTTCGGACAATAATAATCAGGATTTAGCCACAAAGAAAGCCAAATTGGACTCTAGCACCGTGTTGGGTGGAGTTGGTAAGTTTTAAAAACATTTTTTTTTTTCTTCTTTATATTTCAAATTTTTTTCTTTAAATTTTATAAAAATTACAAAATTGTTTTTACATTCTCCCTTTTTATGCTTAAGCTGCAAATTTTTTCTTGTTGTTGATGCTTATGATGAAACTAGAAAACATTTATAGCAATTAAGTAGGTTTAAAATATCTATATTTCTTATTTATTTTCTTTTAATACCAAAAAAAGAGAAGTAATTTTTGTTGTTTCCAAGAGCTTTTTGTAGAGATTAATTTTTTTTTAAACTTTTGGTTATTTTTTTTTTTTTTTTTTTTTTTTTTTTTTTTTTTTTTTGAGAGGAAAATGTGTTAGATAAAAATAAAAATCATGTTAAATTATACTTAAAAGAGAAAAACATTATTCGAGTTTTGAAAAAAGTTTTACGAAGAATTAAAAATATAAATTTTTTAGGATATTTTACATATATCTTAAAAAAATCTTATATTTTCTTCGCATTCTAGAAATAGGCAATAAAAATTTTAACTAAAATAAATTCGTAAACATTTTTTTAAGATTTCCGACAAAGCATATTATTTTTGAAGCGGAAATTGTATACAGTAATTTACATGAACTATTCCCTAAATCTATATTTTTTTATAGTATTTGTTTTTTCTTTTTTTCAATCCCTTTCTATAAGACTAAAAAATATACTCAACAATTGCAATAATCTTTTCTTTTATTATTTATTCTGTTTAGTTATTGCAGGATTTTTAAACTTTTTAAAAAAGGGGGAATTAAAAATGCAATAAATTAATTAAAAGTTAATAACTAAGTCAATTAAATTGTTATAAAAAATATACTTATAAATATATATATTTTTTTTTAATTTTAATTGCAAAATAAATCATTAAATAAAGTAATTTTTAATATTTTAAAACAAATAATTTATAGAGATTCTTTATCTAATTAGATTTATTTTTTTATTTTTATGAAAACAAAATTGTAAAAAATGTAAAAACTCATTAAATTAATTAAAGCAATAATACAATAAATTATTATTAAAAATAAAACTATACAGAATTATTAAGAAGAATTTAAATGCTATATATTTATGCAAACCTTTTTTAAATACAATTTTATTGAAAAACATAATATAAAATTTTAAAAATTAAACAAAATATGTTTTTATTTACTAGATTTTTTCTGCACTATTCTACCTGAATTGTCTATACATTTTTAATTTTTGTACCAAAATTTAAGCACCAAATAAAATTAAAAAAATTTGTCATTTACTAAATAATAATAAAAATTTCAAAAAATATTCAATAAATGTTAGGATTTTTCTTATTATTTTTAAAAAAAAAAGATATCACGTTTTTTTATGAAATAATAAAAAATTTTAATCTTGTCCTCACTATTTCCTCAATAAACGGCTGTTTATTAATTAAGCAAAAACATCACAAAGAAACAATCTAAACATTTTAACCAATAAATGCTAATAAAGCTTAAAATGTTTTACCACAAAAATGTTTTTATCATTTAGAAAATACAAATTTGCTAAATATGTGTAATATTTAATAAAAATTTTGTGTACACAAAACTAATGTTTTGGTCATTCATATTACAATATAAATACTAATGATTAAAACCAATAGAAAAAAAAACGAAGTAAAACGCAAAATATCATTGATATAATCTATCACAAAAAAAAAACAAAAACAACTACAACAATAATAAAATAAAACCCACTACCGCGTTATAACCACAACAACATGCACAATTTTAGACAATTTAAATTAAATTCTCTTATAATGCAACGGACATATTTGCCTCAACTCTCTATCCTACTCTCTCTTTCCCATTGATTGTACTATATATTGTGTATTGTAAGCGTATGTGTAAACCACACTAAAGCATACTTTTAAGAGCCTAAAATATTTGTTGTTCAATAAATATTTATTATTGCAAATACCAATATTTATACATACAAAAAGCTATAAAGGGCAACATTTTAGACTCTCCCCTTTAACGCAGGTATTTATATTTTGTTGTTGCTTGTTGTCACAAAGTACCACCAACCATTTATGGTAATAGCCGCAAGTATCCATTTATTATGTTTTGTGGCTAAAAACAATCAACACTCCCTCTCAAAACCTAAACTATATTCATGTAATTTTTTCTTCAATAAATTTTTGAAAACCTTTAACAAAAATATTTTAACTTTTTTTTCCCCTACTTATTATTATTATTATTTTTTTTCTTTCGTTTTCGTTTGATTACAAAAACATTTCATAATTATTATTACAGTTTTTTCATTGTTGAACGTTGGAATTTTTTGTTTTTATATTAAAAAAATTCTGTTTGTAAAATATTTGTTTATTATTGCAATTTATGTGTGTGTGTTTTATTATTTTTTGTTTAAGGACATTTATAATTATTCTTTGGGTCATTTGTGTGTTACGTTTGAAATGTAGAAAATATAAAATTGTTCATGTTAAATTAATAAAATGGAAAATTATGTAACATAAAGTATAAAAGCAAAATTATACGTTAATATTAGTATATTGGAACTTTTTAAAAAATTTTAAAAGCATTAGGCATTTTTATAAATGTGTAACACAGATTCACGGATAATTTAAATCTTGTAGTTTAAGTATTTTGTTTTAAAAACTTTTGTTGCATGTGATTGATTGATTTAGCTTTGTCTTTCTTTCTCTCTCCCAGAAACAGTCTTAAAATTAAATTTTGTGGGGAGAAAGAGATAGAAGAAAATTTATTTCAATCTGTTCTTTTACATAATTTTTAAATTACTTAACGGAATTAAAATATCCTTATGATGATCTGAGTCAGATAAGCTTTTTCTATCTCTCCGTCTGCCTGTAAGGAACATGCTCTCATCGAAGCTACTAAAACGATTTAGGATAAAGTTGAAAATTTGTTATTTTTCTTCTAAGCGGAATTAAAAATTAATTCTGGATATTTTATTAGTTTGAAATAAAACTATTGTATTGCCTTATTTTACCTAATGAAACATCCTTGTTTTTGTTACCAAATTAGTGCTTTATATATAATTCTCCCTTTGTTTTTTAACTCTAGGGTATGAATTAATTACGTTTTAATGTCTGTTATATACATTTAAATGTCTTTTAATCCTCTACATTTTTTTATGTGTAAACTTTTAAACTCATTCACTAACCGTTGACTAGTTTTTAATTTTACCTATGATGTGGTCTTTTTGTTACAATGAAACTTTCAGTTTTTTTCTTTACCTCTTATAGTTGTTTGACTAGGATTACAATCACATCTCTATACATGTATAACATACAGACATTTATTCTTTTCAATACACTTTTGTATTGTAACTTCGACGTTTGTAAATATTCATGTTTACTTTTTTTTTTTTACTTAGTCCTTCCCTCACACTAAAATGCACACTAAAGCCCTTCAGTAACCAAAATGTCGTAGCTAACGATGACTATATGATGTTGACTGCCCCAGTGACTCGATTGTATGTTTGTGTTCAGGTGTATAGGTACTATGAGCTGGTATAGGTGTGTACGTTTGTATTGACGATGATGTTGCAATGTATTTGTAACCACAAAAACATAATATTTATTTATTACTTTACAAAGGACTTTTCTATTAATTAAAAAGCAACAAACTACAGTTATTTACCATTTTTATTTCGATTTTTGTATGTGTTGGGTTGCAAGTTTTGTTAGTATTTCATGCGCTCGTTGTGTTGGTTTTACACACTTCATACCTTAAACATTACAATCCACTCTGTTCAATACTTTTCACATCTAACGTTGTTGGATAAAACACAAAAAAAAGTTCATTGTTAGTAACGGCAAAATATTAAAGTACTGATAACGATGATGATGATGGTGGAATTTTTTTTCAGTTTGTTGTTAGATTAACAAACGGTAAGTTGGTTTCAATTTGCCTGGCAGGCTTCATTTCATACCTTTAATTCTTCCCAAGGTACCTCAAACCATCTTTAAACTCTTTAACTAAAAAAAAACAGCCCTCTAATCATTTTTAATAAGCCTTTTTTCCTACTAACAAATTAACGAAATTTACAAACTGCTGTTGTATAAAAAGAAAAATAACTTTTTTCATTTTCAGTTTTATTTATTTTTGTGAGTGATTTTTATTGCATTTATAGTTGACAATTAATGACAAAACAACAATGGAAATTAAACAAATAAAAGGTAATGTCTATGTAATATAATTTTTTGTCAAGTGATTTTTTATTATAAAAAAAAAAAAAAAAAAAAAAAAAAAAAAAAAAAAAAAAAAAACTTTTCAACAAAGCTATTTTGAAAATAATACCAACAATAACAAAAAAAAATAATATATATACTACATGTTAAACCAATAAAAAAAAGGAATAGGTCCCCTCTACTTTTTTATATAATTTTTTGTGCTGAAAACCGAATAAAATTTTCAAAAAAAAGTATTGTGTATTGTGTTGTGTTTATGGTCAATATGTTTATTTTTTGTTAATACACTTACTATACACACAATCACACTCTGCTCTCTCTCACACAACTACACTTCCACTTATAACATGCAACAAAGCAAATCCACCTTTCAGCTCATTCAATTCAACTTGAATGCTATTCTATTTTTTCCCCTTCCCCATTCCCCTCTTTTTTTCCTTGGTACTGGCTTGGTCGGTTGTATTTTTGTATATTTGTTCATGGCCATACGTTATAAAATACAATAGAAAGCAACAGTCGATTGTTATTTGTATTTGTAGCTTTAGATCCCCTCCACACACACACACATTTATGTGTCCATATAAATCCTTATATTGAATAAGAACAGGCAACATGTGTTGCTTTTGTACAATATCTATGATGACTACTTTTTGTTAGTGTTAGTTCCTTAAAAAAAAAATACATTAAACATTCCAACTAGCATAGAAGAGACAAGTTTTTAAACGAGGGGTGTTACCAGGGAAAACATCATTTGGCAATTACATATTAAAATTTTCCAAAAATAAATATATAGAAGCTATAACAAATGTTTACCCCTGCAAGCTCAACTTTTTTCATAATATTCGAATTAGTCAGCTGAATTAAATAAATTATACAGGAGATATTGGACTGATGTCCTTATTTCTATGTCTGAAAGATTAGAAAGATAGATTTCTATGTCCAAATGAAAAACAATGATTTTCGAAGATTGTTTGCCGTTCTCCATTTATTTATTTATTTATTTGTTAGTAGTTTTCTGTTTGAAATCACAAAATCCTTGTTGAAAAACTGTTTTAGAAAAAATATCGTACTACCTCAGAAAATTTTTGAATTTTATTCAAATATTTAGAAATAAAAATGTATTTCTAAAGATTATATGAAATTCGATTCTACAAAAATAAGTCCTAAGGCTTAGAAACGGCCTGAAAATGTATTTTAAAAAATATTCTCTTTATTAAAAAATAATAAAATTTCTTTTTTAAAATATTTAAAAATCTTATATAGATATATAGGATTTGTCTCTGTCAAATTTTATATTCTACTTATTCTTACTTTATTTTCTCCTCCCTCGTCCAAAAAGTTTTTAATTCATTGCAAAAAACTAGAATAACTACGGCTACAGAAGAATAAAAACGAATGGCAACTAAAACTAGTGAAAACATCCTATAACATGCAACAAATTTCAACTTAATGCCATAAAAACGTTTGGCCATTGTAATAACAGTCATGTGAATATGAATATACAGACAAACATATATTCTCAGGACACCACACACTCACATAAACAATAATAACACATAGAAGTATCTTTTGGGAATTTGTCGTTGAATATTGGGAGCTTTAAAATTCCGTTTTATTTGTTCACTCGACATTGGGATAAATTGAATGGCAAATTTGTGATGACAACAACAATAAAACATAACAAGTAAGAAAGAAATCCCTAGAAAAGGAAGTACAAAAACTTAAAAGAAAAAAATTTCGCAGGATAAAAACATAAGAAATTTGAAAAAAAAAATTATACTAAAAAAATAAAAAATCCTTAAACTCTTTTACCCTCTTTTCCTTATACGCTTCTGGTTCTTTTTGGAAAATTTTAGTTTATATCTATATACATTAGGTGTTGCCGTTGATGTGTTGTGTTAAAGGTTTGGTGGTATTGGCGGTTGTTTGCTTATTGGCCGACTTCTAATGTAATGGTCATGTTTGTTCATTCTAGGTGACATTTACTTTATATCAAACCAACACATTTAGTTTGTTGTATATATGTATGTGTGTTGTTATGTGTTATTTTCATACAAACTTATATAGATAACAAGGTTTAGTTCTCATGCAAACATTTCTATTTCATGTTTAATTAAAGGGAAATCTTCTTAAAAAAATATTCTAGAGTAAAATTAAAGTTAAAATAAAAATATTACAAAAAAAATATATTTTGTTAAAAATTAAAAAAATTTCAACAGAATTGTTTTGATTTCTTTTAATTATTTTTTAATCTAATAATTTAATAGAAATTTAACAAAATATATATAATTTTTATAAATTAATATTTAAAAAATACACTTAGGGATTTGATTTTTT
Source organism: Phormia regina (assembly GCA_001735545.1). NCBI lineage: Eukaryota > Metazoa > Arthropoda > Insecta > Diptera > Calliphoridae > Phormia > Phormia regina. The sequence continues at coordinate 16,320 of MINK01171841.1, forward strand.
TAAATTTAAAAGTTGTTCAAGCCTAACAATAGGCTAATAATAAAGCCTAAAGGTATATTTAAACATTTTTATAAATTATTATTTAAATGGATATTTTTTATTTAATTTGCTATAATTAAAATAATTATTTAAATATGATAATATTTATTTAATAATAATTCCCTTTGTCATTATTTCCCACAAAATTAACAAATATGTATGAATGTATGTTGTTGTTTAAGCACATTTAATATAGCCTATTAAATGGCGCAAAGTGATTCCTATTAAATAAATACTTAAATATATACACACTAACGTATTGACAAATTTCCACACATTACAATACATATTGTTATTTTAACAGCTTTAACGTTGGATGATCTGTTGCAAATATTAGTCCAATGATAAATTACTCGTAAATTAATGCAACAATAATGAAAAAAAAAATGAATAAAATGAAATAAATAATTTATTGTAATAAACAAATAAATTAAATAAATTTTGTATGTGTAAAGATTCAATTGACCTGATACTTTATTTACATTTATTTAGTTGATGATTATCTTCAATTAGTGTTACCTTCATTCTAATATAAAGTTCAAATATTTGGTTAACCAGGAAAAGAGTAACTAAATTAATGGCACTAAATAATGGATTTAAGTTAACAAGAGAAAATCATTAAATTTATGTGAAGTTACTTTAAGTTGGGGATATTTTTTTTTTTGTCTAGAAATATTCTGGATAAATTTTAATCGATACCGCACAAAGTTCTATAGCATTCTCTATCGTATTACTACTATATATTAAAACATTTTTATATTTTATAGCATATTTATAGTAGAAATCCTAAACATTAATATTAATATTTAATATTATATACATATTCAAAACAAATAATACTAATAAAAAGTATTCATAACATTAAATATCCATATACACCTGCTTCTTTTTACCACTTCTATGCTTTGTTAAAAAAAAAAAAAAAAAAAAAAAAAAAAAAAAAATTAAAAAAAAAAAAAAAAAAAAATAAACAACAAAAATGTTATAAAGGAAAAATAAAAACATTTAATGCAAATGTTGTATGAAAATAATCACACGCTGTATTAATTAAAAATTCCATTTATTGTAAATACATTATTATTACAACTACAACAGCAAACAAACAATTGTTACAACTACAAATGCAAATACAACAATAAAAAAAGAAAGAAATAACAAGAATGTTGTTTTTATTTTATTATTATTTTTTATTTATTTATAATATATATTTTCTTTTTTTATATATATATTTTGGTATGTTTTTAATTTTTTATTTATTTATTATTATTATTGTTTTTTTTTCGTATATTTTACAAACAATAATTCCTAAAGGCTATCGTTTACTACAACGTTACAATACACATTCATATGCTTACATAAACAAATACAATTGCCCTTGTAAATATAAGTGTATATGTACGTATCCGATTATATTTGTAATGAGTATAAGAGTGAGAGTTAATAATTGGTATTTAACACAACATGACTGCTGTGATGTTATTCACACATATACATATAAAGATATTCGTTCTGACTAACTGTATGAATAAATGATTGTTTATGTATGTCCATGGATGGCTGATCATCATCATTTTAATACAATATTGCCAATATTGAATTCAATTGAATATGAATGAAATTTTTATTTTTCCTTTTTTTTAATACTACTGTTATGTGTTTGTCATATGTTTATGGTGTCAAAGCAATTATACTTAAAAAATACACACTCATTCTCAGACTAACACAATTACATACATGTACCAACAACCCTACAAGCAAAATAATACGAAAATGATTCGAATTCGTATTGCTTAGAAAAAAAAACATTTATCGAAGTTTCCCCGCATCGGGAGGGATTGTGCGTCACCGGCGATACATCTAAGCAATAAGAAATCAATATCCCCGGAAGAAATTTAGTGAAAAATAAAGACGGTAATGCCTGATAATTTTCCGGAAGATGATAATAATAATACTAAATAAATCTATAAATAATATGACAAACAATGCTTTATCATCTTGCATATCATAAAGCATGTTAAATTTGCACGCTCACATGAGATACATGTCGAGGGATTATATTCAGAACGGGTCACAACAATTGTTCTGAAGAACATAAAAACTGTTTATTTCACTAATTTTTCACAATTTTGCAATCCGTTCTTCTAATTCTACGTAACCTCACACTAAAAAGTAAATTCTTTAACCCTATTATTTGCGAAGTTATGGTTGAATGTTCATATAGCTCGTTTCGTTTATCGGAAATAAAAAAAGTAAAAGATAGTATTTTTGGAAACAATTTTACAATATGATAAATTTATGATATCACACAAACCTGGGGATAAAAAAAAATTGTCGTTGTCGTCCATCTTTAAACGCTAAAACTGTTAAACATCAAAAGTGTTTAATAAAAAGCGGAAATGAGTTGAAACTTAAAATTGTAAATTAAATTAAAAAAAATATACACTGGAGCATATTCCTTTAAACGCACACTACTTTTTATTTAAAAAAAGGTAAAAATTAAACAAGAAAATATTTAGGGGGCTATAAATTTGTGTATT
>MINK01171841.1:18903-47802 GCA_001735545.1 Phormia regina
ACTGAAAAATTAAAGTATTTATTGCGTTAATTTCTTTTAGATGGTTTCAATGAAATATTATCAAAAAAAGGGTGATAATTTGGTGATAAGTTTTATTTTATTTTATTATTTTTTCTCTATACTGATAAAAATATTGCTTCGATGATTTTCCTCTATATAATAAAAAGAAGATATTGCGTAAATATTTCCAAGGATATCTTCGAAATGTTTGTAGGGATGCTCTTATACAAATAATTTTATAAAGCCTTAAAAAAGTGTATGAAAAAATATATGTATATCAAAAGATTAATATTAAAACTCATCATACAGCTGTACGATAATACAGACAAACATTTATTCATTACATATGTTTGTATATAAAAAATGACAGTATGAAACCATTGTAGAAAGCTACCTGTGTGTGTGTGTATGTGTAAACAAACAAGCATTTTTAACATTATGAAATGTTTTTGTTTTTTGTTGTATTACATTTATACATGAGAAAGTTAACATATTGTATATGGTATTTGTCTACGATTACATATGTAAAATATATTTGTATGTGGGTATGTGTAATATAAATAAATTTATTTTCAATTTGTTCAGTAGGCACCGTCAATATTAACAAAAATAAAAAAAATTTACTTAACACGAAACTCTCACTTGCTTGTTTGTATTAGTGTTAAAGAAAATATTTACATTATTGCAACGCCACCAACAATAACAACATGGAAACAAATTTTTTCTGAAAAATCAACAGGAATTGCAACCAAAAGTTAAAAAAATAAACGGAACCAAATATTTTAAACCTAAGGGAAACTACTTGTAAAAGCGTCGTGGCCTTATTGCTAGATTATCTTCTTTTCTCAGCAAAGTTTTCTAAATAATGACTCAAAAGACAAATATTATGTTGCACAAATCAATTACAAAAAGCCTTTTCAGATTTTTATGGAAAATATGCATTAAAAATTCGTTTTTTGTTAAACATCACGTCCGTATTGGTAATCCCAGCTAAATAAAAATTAAATGCTCCATCTGAAATTTTGTATCAACTATGTTCATCTTTACGTCCATCTGTACAAGAAAGTTCACATCAAAAGTACTAGACCATGAAGACGATTTCTGTTTGAAACTTGGAACGTCGATAAAGGCTTTAGAATTCCTTTTATTTATTTTTATTTTTATATTATTTTTTTCCTTTTTTTATATTCACTTAACATTTTGCTAAGAATTCTTTTTTCATTTGGACTTCTGGTGCCTATTAACATTTTATTAAATTTATAAATAATTAATTTTTGCAAATTAATTTATTACTTATATTTAATCTTCTCTAAAAGTTGTTTATTTTTATTCAATTACAATTTGCATTAGCAAAATGTCTTTCCATAGAAATCTTCTACAGCTCAGAGAAATTTTTTCTTAGTTTTTCATTCAAATGAATTTAATTTTGAAAAAAGGATTTAAAAAAATGTAGTTGCTTTTATTCTTATCTTTTTGTTCCTTATATTAATGTATGCATGTTCATTGAAACTTCGTTTACTTTTCTAACACCCTTAAGAAATGTAATTCATTAAAAATATGTTATATACTTACACACACATACAACTAGTATTATAAATACATACATATATAAAAACTCAGCTAAGATTGTGCTGGGAAGGAAAGGAGAAATAAAAAAAAACGTTACTTTACCCGATAGAGGACTATGTACATATATATTTTTAATTGCATTTCAATTACGAAAATAGTTCCAGTTTCTTTTTTCTTTTACTTTCAGTTTATTTCCTTTTTTTTTTTCTTATATTTTCCATGTTAAATATTTGCATTTACATGTTCAGTTTTGGTTATAGGAAAAAAAATATATACACTCTACTCTTATACATTTTTGTCCTCTGCTCTCAATATTTGCTTTTTAAAGCAACCATTTGCCGCTTTTTTTATAAATGAATCTTTAGCTATTTGAAATATTCTACTTATACACTATATGCATAAACATACAAAAATCCACCAATGTAATATTCGTTTAAAACAAACTCATAAAACAATAGTTCCGAATCGAAAAAAATATGAAAAAAATTACTGACTGTTCCACATCATTGAAGAAGTAATTACAAAAAGATTTTTTTCTGTTTTTCTGTGAGTATTTTCATGGAAAATGTATGAAAATGTGAAATGTATATGATGATTTTTTTTTTTTTTGTTTGTTAGTATGTGTGCTCTTTATTTGTCCTCTTTAAAAAGTAATCATAGTTTTATGAATTTTATATTAAGCTCAGATTTAAGTTTTGTAGTAGCAGCAAAAATAGATATAGTAGTAATAAAAATTGCAATAAAAGAGAATTTTGTGGAAAATGAAAAAATATTATAAAAAAAAAAAAAATAACAACAATAATAGTAACCCCTAAAAATTGACCAGAAAATCTAGAGAATGAGAAAATGTAAAAAATGTTTAAAATTTTATTGAAATCAACTTTTTATGGTTAAACTTTCAATTTGATAAATTAAATTAAATGTTTTTCTAAATTGTATTTTATATTGATACATATGGCTTTCATTTTTATATATTTTTCTCACTTTTGTTTAGCTTTAAATAAATATTTGATTTATTTTCAAATCTAAATCACTTGTTGCAAAATCCTTTAAATCGTAACCTCATACAAAACCTACAAACAAATGTAAACGCATCTGTTTTTTTTTTCTCTCTGGAAACAAAACTAAATTGAAAACATGTTTCAATTTATTTATTTTAAATCTATTTGTTTTCAGATTTATATGATTTACAAATAAAATGATTTAAAAGATTTATGTTAAATAACACTTTGATTTAAAAAAAGTAAAGAAATTTAATATATATATTTTATGTCCTTTTACCTAGATTTAAATGAATATTTGTTTAAAAGCCTAGTTTTTATAAAAACAAATTCCCCTTTTCCCCTTAGCTAAATACATTTTGTATTTTAGTTTTTTCTTCCAGAAGTGCCGTCGTTTTTTCATTGTATTTTCATGATCCTTTTTGCATAATTTATTTTCAGTTTTATTTCCGTTATGAACTAATCAGAAAGTGTAATTTCCGTTTTGTATTGAGTGCAACAATTTTTATTTTTTGTTCTTGGTTGTTGTTGTTTTTAGCAATGAACATAAAGTATAAAAGGCAACCCAAAGAGTACAGGCCAAACATTGACCTTAAGGTTGATGACGTAAATAACAAATTAAAAAGAGAAATAAAATTCAAAAATTATTAAAAGAGAAAAATGTAAAGTTACATTGAATATAAAATTATTGATTAAGTTTAATTAAATTTTGTATCAATGTTATACAAAATGTTTCCATAAAAATAATAAAAGTTTTCAATACTCAAGAATTTGGCACTCAAAAGTTCAATTTTTTAGAATCAGTTGAGCTAATTTTCATCTAGAAAATTGTAAATTTTTATTCTTGAAATAGAATTTATTTAAATTTTTACCATTTAAAATTGTGGAACAAACTTGTAATTTAAATGCAAACTCAAACAATGTTTATTAAAATAAATAAATAAATAAATAAATAAATAATTAAAAAAAATAATAATAAATCCTTTGGAAATTTTATATTAAATAGTTTATTTTATATTATATTTTAAAACCGTTTAAAATTTTTAATATATTTGTTACAAATTCTATATAACTACGCATATATTTTTCTTATTTAATTTTAAATCCTTTGCGTTATATATTAATTTGTCTCCATAGCCACATTGTTTAACACTTTGTTTTACTTAGTGCTTTTTTTTATTTAATACCAACGCTATTTTGTCATAAGAGTTACGAAAATCCCTTTAGAGTAGAGTAGCTGTGGAATAACTAACACAATGCAATCATAAATTCATTGAGTGAACATTGTACTTAATACTTTAACCATTTCATATGCAACATGTAACATAATAATGTAGACACAAAATAAAATAGAATAAATTTGTTAAAGGTGGCATATAATAATGTATGGCAAACACAATATGGAAAAACTAACAGTTGTCTCTTTTTTTGGTTGGTAACAGTTGTTTTGCTTCATAGTCAGTCATTTCTACCGTCCTTCTGTCCGTTTTACTGTATGTAACATGTAGTTGTCTGGTTGTATGTCTAGGTTTAAATATAAAACAAAAAGGTAAAATTTTTAACTGTGTAAAGTTTCCCAAAATGTTAAGGTTTTTGTTGGCCTTAAATAAAATGCCAAAAAAAAAAAATTAAAATAAAACAAAAAATGTAGCCAAAGAGTAGAAGACAACTACAGCTAAATGGCTAAATGTCTGCTTGTATGGTAGTTTGTTAGTTTTAAAATATTCCAAAATTTTAGCATAAACTTATAGTAAAAACAAAATATAAAAAAAATCTCTCATGTTTGTGTACAAATGGGATTTATAATACAAAATATACTTACTTACATGCAACAAATAGTGTACACACACATACATTTATAGAACATTTTACTTTAGCATTTATTAGGGTAAGTGTACTATAGTATATTGCAATAAAAATGAATCTTTAGCATATTTTTAGGGGGCATCATCTACACAAACATTTGGCTTAGGTATTGTTTTGCATTGTTTTTATATGGCGCGCTACTTAATAACAATGGATCTCTTAGATTTTACTACATAGTTCTAGGTAGCTTTATAAAGGTACAAAACATTTTAGTTAAAGTGCCTTAAAATATTTGTTTGTTTACTATTTTTATGCAGTGTTTTTCACTTTATTCTCATATATATTTTTATTTTGCTAGAAATTTATCATGAAATAAGTTCATCTATATTTATTTTTGATTGCCTCGGAGTATACTTATGTATGTAGGTATGTTGTGAATGTGTTTTTCATTTTTTTTAATGTGTCAACATGTTCAGTCAACACCTTTTTATAAATAGCATTATTCTTAATGTGCAACTAAAAGGAAGAATTTCTATTGTTTTTTTTTCCCCTATTTAAATACCCTTAAATAAGGACAATAAAAACGTGACCTATATTAAAATTTAAAACAAATTTTATTCAATGTCCTTTATTTTTTCTAAATCCCCTAATTAACAACTTTTTTGTTTTTCATTATTTTCTTTTTAGGTAAACCCTCAAAAGTTATACATTTGCGTAACATTCCAAATGAATCCGGTGATGCTGATGTCATTGCCTTGGGTGTACCTTTTGGTCGTGTCACAAATGTTTTAATATTAAAGGGCAAAAATCAAGCATTTTTAGAAATGGCTGATGAAGTTTCCGCCTCAGCAATGGTCTCATGTTATAGCATTAATCCGCCACAGATGCGCGGTCGCATGGTTTATGTACAATTTTCAAATCATCGTGAATTAAAAACGGATCAAAATCATGGCGTAAGTACTTAATTGTTTACTTTTTACATTCTTATTTTTTTTTTAATTAGTTGTTAAAAAAAAGTTAATAAAAAATAGAAGAAAAATATATTAAGCTCTATTATGGTAAAAAAAAAAAAAAAATTAATACGAAAACTTTTTAGGTCTAATAATTAGTTCATAAAAAATAACAGAGAAAATTTTGCGTAAAATCAAATTAAACAAAATTGTTGCATATTTTATTTATTGAATTTATATATTTAGTTCAAATTTAAACTTTTTCTACAAACATTTTTTTAAAGAAATAGTTAAAATATGCTGAATTGAAAATTTTTCAACGACAGTATGTTTCCGTCAAATTTGTTTCACCAAAAATATTGATAAAGAAATTGACTAAAAATTTATTTAAGATAAAAATTTCCCTGAAAATATGAAATAAGTTTAATTAAAGTTGGCTTTATTAAATAAAAATTTGTCAAAACATTGTTCCATTGAAATTTTACCTAAAATGTTTAATATAAATTTTTGCTCAATCATTTTTTTTTTTTCAATTTCAATTCGCCAAAAATATTCACTAAATTTTGTTTCACTAAATATTATCCCTGAAAACTTATTTAATAAATAATTTTACTAAAAACTTGTTTAATAAAGTTACTTACCGGGCTGAGGAAGTCTTTGTCACTAAAAGTTAATACCTATGAAGTTAGAAAATTAAATTTCCTAAAATGTTTTTATCTCATATTAAAACATTGATAATTTGTTAAAAATGGCCTTTCCTAGTATTTTCATATGTAAGAAATTGTCGATTACTTCAAGTATCACAAAAGCCCGCATTGACATTTAATTAAGGTGCATTGCAATAGCAGAATATGCATATCATCGACTCCAACTGCATTTACATACATTTATCCTTTCTTTGCTCATAAAGTACCCTTCTCAGTTAATTAAAAGAATATCATGTTCAGGACTTTTTTTACTGGTTTACAAGCACATATCTATAGACATTTCTCTTAAAAGTATTCTATGAAATGTTGTAATATAACATATTATGTTGGTTTTAGTTTGCTATCAGAAAAAAAAAAGAAATAAAAAAAAAAACTAAACAATTTTTCGTAAAACCAATTTTCTAAATTCAATTTTCATCTTGTGAACCCACTTAAACTTTGTTAAATGAAAAGTATAGAGAGGGGTTAGGAAGAACAAGTTATGAAAAACTTACATACACATCTTTTTTCTTTTCTTATGATTTTGTTTTTTGGGGGAAAAAGTTAAGTGTATGTGATATGATATTGCATTTTAAAATTTCATCAGATTTTTTTTCTGCTGCGTTATATTTAGCATCCTTACCGCATGCTGACAGACACTGGCTGCCGCCTGCCTAGTTCGGCTAAAGTTGTATGTTATCACCATTAGTGTCTAGATTCAGTCAAGTCAGTGCCGCACGTGCTGCTGCTACGCTAAAAATGTTTTCCTTTTTTATGACATAAAAAAAAAACAAGAAGTATCACTTTTACCTTTCACCTTTTAGTAGAAACAGCTATACAAGAAAAACATTTTTTAAATACACAAAAAAAAAAATCCAAGATGAAATGCTACATTTATATGATTAAATCCCCTTTTTCTGTCAGCAGAGAAGAAAGCAAACAAACAAACAGACAGAAATAGTTTTAAATCACACCTTTGTACTATATTCTTTGCTAAAAGTTACCTTTAGACAAATACTTAAATAGTCACACATATATATACACATTTGTCCTATAACAGGCAAGCAATCAGTCATAAAAGTCAAAAAACAGTTGTATTATAGTTTTCTTTTACTTAACTATATTTAGATAATATTTATTTGACATATTTATTAGAAAGAATATAAAGAATACTTTGATATTTCTTTATAACAAAAGTGTTGACCGTTTAATTATCGGTAATCAAGGTTCAAAATTTTTCAATTTAAAATGAAAGTAATCTACAGTAGCCTAAAAAAAGTTCTAAATAAAGAATTTCAGAATGTTTAATTTTTAAAAAATTGACGAACAGCTCTCGTATATCAAAGTTTTAAAGAATACAAGAAAAACTTTGACTAAAACTACCACTAATCTTAAATTAAAGGACAAAAGTCAACAGCCATCATGGTTATCATCAGGAGAAAACTCAAAACTCATCATGTTTTTTTTTTTTTTTTTTTTTTTTTTTTTTTTTTTGTAGATAATCTTATATATCAAAAATATTCATTCGTTTTTATATGATTATAGTTTGTGAAATACCATAGTCATGGCTAAAGTGTGTACAAACAATTTCAAGTTTGTATTTAAGGTATTTTCAAAGATTGTTTTTGATGTCCTTCCGTGTGTCTGGCTTTTATCTAAATTTGTATGTATGTTGATTGTTTTTTTAAGAAAAATCTTTAGATTTCTAACCATATGAATTCGTATGTATGTGTGTATATTTTACCACATTTATAACATTTTATCCATACCAATGGCAAATGTTTTTCTAACTTATATTTCTGCTTATTTCGTTTTTTCAGCTGCATCTTTCTTGTTGTATTATTGTGGCCATATTTAGAAGATCTATTGTTGTCATCATTTTTATCCAGCTCGTACATATGGCTGGCAATATGATTGTCATTTCCTTTACTTTTACACCTAACAATACATACATATGAATATGGGAATGTACACATTTGCTTTAGTATTTTTCTTGGTATTCGTTTCACTGTATTGTTGTTTAGGTGGCAAAGGTTTTTTCTTTCAAATTCCATTTTTTTTTTTTTTTTTTTTTTTTTTTTTTTTNNTTCAAATTCCATTTTTTTTTTTTTTTTTGAGAATGTATTTGAGAAAAATAAATAAAAACTACTATAGAAACTAGTTATGAACACATGCTTTCACGTAAATTAAAAAATTTGGCGAAAAGAAATAGTTTTTCAAAGACGTAGTGTCATCTTGAAACTTTAAGAAGGAAGTACTTTTTTATAGATTATTTAGGTAAAACTTAATTTTAAGACTTAGTTACATATTTTTTTAAATTAAATTTTTACTTAAATTGTTCTATAAAAAATCAATATGTTTTCAACAAGAATTTCATTTAAAAATTATCAGGAAATTTTAAAGAAATACTTTTTGAAACTTCAAGAGAAAGATAAATATATTTTCTCAAAAAATTTCTGCACAAATTATTGTCTAAAGATAATTAAAGAAATATTAAAATTGTATTTTAAGAAAAACTACACATTTTAGTTTACTAATAACAATATAATATGTAACTATTTTACAACAATTTTTATTATTGCAAAAATCTTTATTTATACTTTACAAAAATAGTTTACGGGTAAGAACTCATACAAACTATTTTTTATTATGGATAATTTAATTTAAAAAAAAAACACTTTCTCTTAAGAGGTTGATATAAGGAAATATAAACAATCTCAAAATTATTCATATATTTGTTATAAATTATTATATAATTAGTTTCCCCTCATTTGGCACAATATCTTAAAAAGTCGTCATATAAAAAAAGGGTACAAAAAGTAGTCTGGTGTTTGAAACTGAGGCGCCAAACTGTTTATATTTTATTTTTTAAATAAATATTATAAAAATTTATTCACTTAAAAATTACAGTGAAAATTATTTTCACCAAAAATTTTCACTTAAAGTTATATTTATCAAAAATTTTCATTAATAATTTTAATTTTCACTAAAAAATTCACGCCAAAAATTATTTTCATTAACGGTTTTTACCTAAATCTCTCATTAAAAAATATTTTCATTATGATGTAATTCCACCAATAATTTTTTTTAATAAATATTCTCAGCACAAAGAAATTTTTTCAACAGAAGTTTTTTTTGCAACAAACATTTTATGTAAATAAAGTAAATGTTTTTCTACAAAACTTTCTCAAAAAAAAAAAAAAGCAATAAATTATTTTCACAAAAAAAGAAGAGTTATACATAGATTTTTATTTCAGAAGAAATTTTTATTAAAAATATTATTCAACAAAATTCTTTTTATAGAAAAGTGTATTTCTCATATAATTGGATATTTCTAAATATTTTTTTACCAAAATTTACAATTAATTAATTTTTACCAAATCTCTTTCTAAAAATGGTTTTCACTAAAAAGATTCATATAAAATTCATTCCACCTGAAATTTGTTTCGCAACCTTAATGAAAATATATTTTATCTAAAAATAGTTTTTGTCAAAGAATATCATTTATTCTCGCCAAAAATTTCACTTAAAATTTTGAATAAATTCTTAATATTATTTTCGCTTCCCCAAAAAAGAAAAATTTTCTTGAAAAAACTTATTCCACTTTTTGTTACTGTTTGTAATAAATATTTTAAATATCTCTTAAATTATTCTTGGTAAATTTATGTATTTCTGAGCATGAATTTGTCTAGTCCTCAAGCATTTACCATGATTCAGTGATTTCTAATTTGTATGAATAATTAAGTATGAAAAAGCTGTAGGCAAAATGACTGCCCACAAGAATAATAAACAAAGTCATTGTGAATCTGATAGAAAATAATATGTTTATAGTTTCTCCGTCAAGATCCAAAACTAAACAAGTGGCTTAAGTGCGAGGAAATATGTTTATAAATAAAGGGACTTAAAGGGATTTAATATAAAAAATAGCCTACTTGTTTGCCTAAGAATATGTGAAGTTAAAGGAATATTCTAAAATATTCAAGACAAACTGTTCGCCTTTAACATTTTATTTATTTATTATAATAATTGTTTTTTGTAACAGTCATATTGCTATATTGTGTCATTTTTGGGACACTGTCAAATGCATATTTTAATTACACCATTCTTATTTTAATATTTGTTCTATTAATTTAACAATTACTTGCGGAAAAGGCGAATTTCTCTCTTTTATATTATTGTTATTGTTGTAACCTATCAACAAATATTATGTATTGAATTAATCTAAAACCAATAATTTAAATGTAGCCCTATTAATTAGTTGTTTGTATTCCTTCCTGTGTGTGTATGTTTGTGTGTGAGTGCATGTGTGTTCTTACAGGCATAGGAAAAGTGTGATAGTGTTTGTTGGTAATATAAGTACATACACATACTTTACAAGTAAGTATATACACACCCACAAATACAGAAATATTTTGGGCCGATTATAATCCATATTAATAAAGCATTCATATATAGACTGTTGAGTTTTAGTTATATGGGTTAGATTGCTTTAGTGTTTGTGCGTTTATGTGCGTATATTAGTATTTGCTTGCATAACTGCCAATTATAATGATTACACAAATTACGCCACAAAAACAACAAGTAAAATTATATATAAAGAATGTATATGTGCAAGTGTGTGTAAAGAAAATACAGTGAAAATAGAGGTTTGGAAAGAAATTTTTGAATATAAAAATATTAAAATAATATTTTGTTTGTAAATTATATAAATATGAATTTAAACATACAATCCTTAAACTTTTTGCTTTTTTGTTTTTTTATATTTTTATTTATGTTAAAAAATTACTTTATTTCAACACACACTGTTACTTTACTATCGCTCCTTTGAGTATGCTACAGCTAAAATACTTTTGCTAACTATATACAGGCATTTATGTAAAAGTGTATATGGCTATGAATATGTACTGCATTAAATGTATTGTTATTTAGTAAATAAACTTTGTTGCAATTCATTTTACTGAATAACACATTAAATTATTATGTATTATAGTTTAGTAACTAAATGTAAACTGTATACATTTCTCTCTCACACAAACACACGCACACACATACATACACTTATTCTTCTTCTGCTGTAATATAGTACTTATAGAAAATTATATTAAACTAAATTTAAACATGATCAATAACCATAATAGATGACAACCACTATTAGACCACATTTACAAAACACACATCATTTCTATACCTCTCTTAGAAACATAAATCACATTAAGGTGAAAATAATTATTCGAAAATTATTTTTAACCCTTATTGTTGTTGTCTTTTTTAGATTTTAATTCATTGTTACAAAATGGTAACACATAACATTAGGGCATATAAGTTGTTTGGAAAAAGGGATGTTTAAAATAAAAGTTTTGTTTTGAAGGATTAATGTGTTTTAAAGAGTTGGAGTTTTCGCGAAAATAGTAGCAACACATTTAAAAGATATGGAAATAGGTCTTTGTAAGAACTTAACTTCTTTTTTTTTTTTTTTTTTTTTTTTTTTTTTTTTTTTTTTTTTTTTTTTTTTTTGAGGATAGTCTGATATTTTTCTACAAATATGATAATTACACTTTGCTACATTATTTCGCTTTTTATTTTTAACCAAACTAATACCCATGAACATTTTCAGCTAGATCCCTACACTAAAAAGCTCGCGGCTCCCGAAAATTAAAGTTGTCACCGGAAATTTGCGAAAACTTATTCCACAAAACATCTTTATCGACAATAAATTTCAAAAATTATTTTCTAAAAATTCTTGTTCAAAAATGTTCATGAAAATTTATTTCACATGAAAAGTTTATTATTATTTTAATTTTCACCAAAAAATTATTTTTATTCAGAACTTACTATAAGAAATATCTTCAAACATTGTAACTTAACATTTGTTGTGTCAAAAAGTTTTCAATGTTTGAAAAAATTTAATTCTATATGAAGCCAATAATTTCTAAAATTTTTACCCAATTCTATAAGCTTTTACAGATAAATTTATAATACAGCTGAAACCAATAATTAAAAAAAAAAAATATTTATATGTTTAAAAGTTAATATTTAGACTTCAATCAATAACGATACCCAGAGAAGTTAAAAACACGTATTATCAGGATATCCTCAAAATTGTGCATTGTATTGTATTTACAATACTTACATGGCCATATGGACGTACATCGATATATCGCCATAAGAATTTTGAGTAGAACAAAAGAAGGATTTTATGAATAACAGAACGAAGAAGAACACATTTAAATAGGAACCCAATTTTTTTGAGCGTTAAGTATCGAGGGTATCCTGAAGAATGCCTATTTAGAATGTAGTGGAAAGATATAGCAAAGTTATTAAAAAGATTTATTAATTTACACAAATTCATATCAATTGAAAACTTCTTCTTGATCATACATGTTTTCTTTTTTAATTTCAATTGCATTTTATTCCAGAACATGTGTTTTACATCTTATAATATATTCTCTTAATTTGTCGGAAACATTTTTGTTTCTTTAAATTAATCATTTAAAACAAATTAATAATAATAATATTTGTCTTTCGAAATAAAAGTAATGCTTTAGCCTTTCCAGACACATCTCAGATATAATACACCTTCCTTAACTATCTTAAGATCTTGTACTTAAGAATTAATTTATCAAATTCAAAATATCCCTTTTTTCTTCAGAGTACAACACATAAAATGGATGAAGATTAAGATAAAAAAAATGAAAGAAATTTAAACATGTTGAATACCAACAAAACCATAATGTCACATTTAATACATCAAAATTCCCACAACATGTAAAGTTGAGGTTTTATTTTAACCTTTTTTGTACATATTCTGGGCCCCTTTGTTGTTTGCAATGGTCCCTTTCTTTAATATCTTTGTTATATTTATTAAGTTGCTCACGTATATAAAGGTAACATATGTATTAAATCCTTTTGTTTTCTTTTTTTTCTCTACTTTAGATTGACATACGCGCGTCTATGTTGTTTAGGAGTTATCTGTTATTTCTGTGAATTTAATTTTCTCTCTTTTCACCCTTACTTTGATGGTGTTGTTTGTTTTATTTGAACAACAATTGTTTATATGAAATTGTATGTATAAGTTGTTGCTTTTGTTTCTTTTGACACATTAAGACTTGTTACTTCTTCGTTTTATTATTGCCGTTTTTTTTTTTATTTTAGCTTAAATGTAAAATAAAAACGAAAACATAAATGTCAGCCAATACAGTCATACATATACATATGAAAGTATATTTTATATATTTTTACCTATACACATATGTATGATTTTTACGTTTTTTTTTTTATCTTTCCATTTTGTTGCAATTCAAGATAGTTTATTTTATTGTTGTTACTGTTCTTTTTTTTTATTACCACCCTTTAACGTTGAAGTATATTATATGTGCAAATGTTTGCAACTTCTATGCAATCAGTCACTTTGAGTTTTAGCACACGATTTCAAATTCCGTTTTATTATTATTTTTCCATCGTTTCTCTTACCGTAAGGATAAATCCCTTAAGGTATACTACATATAACAATAAAAAATATATATAATATAAAATACATAAATATTTTATTATAGTGTTATAAATTTGAATTTTTTTTAAGAAAGTGAAGTGGAGATTTTCTTTTTTCTGCATTTTTTTATATATTTTATTTTAATCTATCATTTCAACAGAAGTTGTAAAAGAAGAAAAGTTAAGCTAAATATAGTAATATATGAATTAAATTTGTAATTTTCTTTATGACAAGCGGTAGAGGAAGGAATAGTTTATAACTAAAAAGCAGTGAGAAAGCATTGTTATTAATTAAGCTTTATGTACTTCGTTTTCATATCTATAACAAATTCTGAAAAAAAATTATAGAGTACAATTTAATTTTTTCAGACTCCTACTAAGAAAGATCTCCATTTTGAATTCGTTTCTTTAATGAAATGCTTTATTTTATATATTAATACATTTACTTAAATGTAAATGTATTAATATATAAAAATTACTATATTAAATTATAGAATTGTATTTTTTTTTTTTTTTTAATATTATTGACATTCATTATAAATCTTCAGAAATTAAAAGTTCAATTGATATATAAATGTCTAAGTTATTAGAATCTTGTTAAAAAAAATTTGTTAATTTTGCTTACAGAAGACTCTACTTCAAAGAGAGTTAAATTTACATTTTAAAAATTAAATGTTAGGCAACATTGAAATAAAAGATTTGCAGACCTTTTAAATTCTCTAATCCAAAAAACTTTCATTTTACTAACATAGAATTAATAATTTTTACTCATATTTCATTCTTAACACAACATTAAGCTAATAAATTGAAATTACAATTTCAGTCAGAATAGTTTGAAACTTATCTTTTTGCAAAAATCTTAAAATAGTTATAAAACTAATTAACTATAGATTACTAAACTTCAAAATCATATTATTAACATAAAATGTTCACAAAAACTATACATGCATCTACATATTAAATTTTGTTTGTATACTATTATACAAAATAACAAAAATTGTAAAGGAAACCGTCATTGTCATCATCAACAACAACATTTTATATTTACTTACTTATTTACTCAACTAAATTAAACAATACAAAAAAAAAAAAAAAAAATTAAAGAACATTTAATAAACCAATAANNTTATTTACCCAACTAAATTAAACAATACAAAAAAAAAAAATTAAAGAACATTTAATAAACCAATAATAACAAAAACTCAAACCTATTTACAAATAACAGTTAATCCTTCTAACAAAATGTGTATGTATAGGTAAAATAAAATTACATATATAAAACTTTTTATATACCATAAAACCAATAAATAAACAAAAGAGTGAAAATAAAATACTAAATTGTTAAATAAAGTTTTAGACTCAAACTCACGCATACTTTCGTATACTTTTAGGTGAAAAGAATAAATGTAATAAAATAACATTTAATACAAGTGTCAAGCTAGAAACGATTAAATATTTTACACATACATACATTAAAATAAATATGTGTTTGTATGTTTTATAAGTGAAAAAATTATGAAAAAAAAATCAAACTGTAATAACTAAAACTTTGGTAATGAACTAAACTAAAGGATTAACTTACAAGAAGAGAATTAGCAAACATGCCACATGAAAAACTCACACATTTGCACATAACTATACATATCTGTAGATACTTTAATATGTTAATATGTTATACATATAAATTTAAGCTTAGAGTTATATATCGTCATCGAAAATGTAAAACAACGTATAATCACTTTTCATAACTCTACAGGAGGCACAAAAAAACTAATAAAATCAATACAAAATGTCCTACAAACAAGATTTTAAATATCGCATTATCCATTGATGATGAATATTTTTATTTTCATAAAATATTTAAAGTGGTTTACGTTTTTCAAGATTTAAATTTTATGAAGCCAAAAAACGTAACATCAATACAAATACACATTGTAATAAAAATACTTATATTAACTTTTATACCAGAATTTTAATAGTTATTTTTATAAATTTCCAATTTAAATTTGTAAAAAACAAAAATAAGAAATGCGATGTAACGTTATTTTGATTTAAAAGTATCATTACGTTATAATCGTTATTTTTTGAGCTACAATTCTGAAAATATTTGATTACACGTAGTTTGAAAATAAAAACTATATATCATCGAAAAACAAATTTAAAAATTTTGATGTTACGTTGTTTTGCATTTTCGGTGACGATATTGTTCAACTGTTTGCCTATACACATGTAGATAAATATTTGTGTGTATATATTTGCAAAAATGTGTGTTTTTGTATGTGCACACGCCTTAAGTCATTTTGGTGTTAAAGCACATTGATGACAGCTTTAGAACATTTTTGCCAAGTTGACGTTATTGTCATTATCATTAACATCAAGTTAGTTATACAGTTTTTTTTTTGTCATTGTTGTCTTTGTCTTTTTCATTTACGGATCTACATATGATATGTGATGATACCGTGAAGCGATTTAAGTAAAATTATAAAAAAATAATAATAAAATTATTTGATTCAAATTGCAACATGTTGCTAACCACTTATGAATAATATGTAGTAAGACTCAAATGTTGTTTTTAATGTTTCCAGAAAGATTTTAAACTATTAAATAAAAAAATAGTTGAATTTCTAGAATGTGTAGCATAACCAAAGCAACTTCTTTATTTGAATTCTTAGAATTATATTGCTACAACACGTCTTCCTCATTATTTAGAATTTGTAAAAAAAATATGGATTTTAAATTATTTAAAAACTTGTAAATTTGTAAACAAAAAATTTAAATTGTTTTATCCAACCAGCAACATGTGTCTGACTTTATTATTAGTCAAACTTATCTGAAAGTTCATTTTTATTTATATTTTTTCCTTTTAGCTTTATTACTAAAGTTTCATTTGTATTAATATCTGGTGAAAACTTTCATAAGATTTGTTTATAAATTTTATTTAATTTTGTAACACTGTAACACTTTGTCATGTCATTATATGTGTACATTTTTTTTATTAAATAAAATGATTCAAATGTCTGTCTAAGATTTATACTTTCAAGATTGCAAACAAAGTGAAAAAAGTTGATGTTTGTATCTCTATGTATCGATTTGAAACGCTAATGATGTTATCCTTTGGCTTAACACAATTTTATGTTTATTTAATTTTCTGCTTTATTTCGATCTGAATGTTGAACACAATACAGCATAGAAAAGTATTAAAGAAATAACGGAGCAAGAAATAAATATTAAAAGTCACAGGAAAATCCACACATCGCTTACAAAGTTTTTACTTTCACATACATATGTATAAATAGATAAGTAAGTAAGAAATATTTAAGGAATCCTACCAGAAACCTGACCATTACATTACCAGCAACATGTTTTTTTCTTTTTTATTTGTGTTGCTAAAAGAAATCACAAAATGGCAGTAGAACAAAAAATATCAAAATGAATTTCCAACAATAACTAGAGAAAAGCTTAAATTCTTGGCAAGTATTATAAGATAAAATAAATGGGATTTTCCATGATATATCAGCAACATAACATACGTTTATTATTGGACATACATGTTGATATATAAACACTTGTAGAAACCAATGTTTGTTTGTTCATTATGTAATCAATGGCATCATATTGTATGTATTTTATATATATAAAAAAATATAAGGTAATGAATGAAAAAGTCATGGTTTATTTGTATCATTTGTATATTGCTATTTGTATATGTTTATACATTGTTATACTTATGTGGTGTACTTCTTATGGGTGGCAGTTGTTTGCCCTTCATAAGAATGGCGGCACATAGCTAATCTTACTGTTTAAACAGTTTCTTACCTAGGTCTCCATTGGCAAATACTAAAGGAAAATTGAATAAGGCTACAAAAATTATATTTAAATGTATAATATAATAAATTGTAAAGTGTTGTAAATTATTATTTAACATGAAAATTGCAAGATAAACATAGATTTTGGCTCATATTATATTCATAACCAATATTTGCGCCAATAGCATAGAATTACCAAATTATTATTTAACGCAGTTTTTTTTTTTTTATTAAATAGATCGTTCTACTCGTTAGTATCTAATTTCTCAATTGGTTGCTAAATTTGATGTTTAATATACAAAAACGTTGAGTAACATAAAAAATTTATTTGAATTTAAAATTTGTTAACCTACATTTGTTAACAAAAAACTATAAGTTACTTTATTCTTATATCATGGAGTGTTTAGAACCTTGTTGACTGTCTAGGTATGATGACTTTTGTATTGTTAAGCTTCTTACATACATATTTGTTATTGTTATTATTTTCTAAATAAAAATTGTTTCTTTCTATTATTACAAATAATACACGCTAATATTATAGCAAGTGTATGTACAAATATTTATTTATTCATTCATTCATTTATTGTTTGTTCTTGTTCCCAAAGATTGTTAGAAAAAGAGTAGAATAAAAAAAAAATACTTCCTTACATATACACATAAATTCTCCTACTTATTTGTATGTTAGCTACATAATGTTTGTATATGTGTCATAATGTTATGTATGTGTTTGTAAATGTGGTTAAAGAAAATATTTGTTGCTTTTGCTTTACGATTCCTTAGAGTTGAATATAACGTACGTGTTGTTATTTTACTGAATTTTATTTTAAACACAAATAATATATTACGCACACATATACATACAAACGCGTTGTTTTATGTATATGTTACTAGATGTTTTGCTATTCTTTTATATATGTTTTTTTGCGCAAAAAAAAAATAATAATAAAAAAATACACGTGATTGTTAGTGACGTGTGCAAATGGATTTAAATTACGTTTCTTTTCTTTTTTATTTATATATTTTTTAGACTATTGTGTATGTATACGTCTAGAATTCAAGTGGCAGGCAAACACATACATCATGTCACGATACCTGATGTGTAATAATATTTTGTATACTTTTCATATATATGTATGTATGTATGTGTATATAAACTGTCTAAATAACAAATAATAGATAATAAAAATAAACAATGAGTTAGTATTTGTTAGACAAACAAAAGTAATTCCCATAAAAGGGTTAAACGAAATACTGAAGCATAAAGCTGAAATGTTATCTAAACGATTTAATGTTATTATATTAAAATAAATGGAAAAAATTCTATGAAGCTATTATTTATCAAAAATGTAGGAAAAATGAAATGCTAAATATGTTGTCATATGACGATTTTTAATAATAAGGAGAGCTTAAATAAATGACAGCTTTAAAATGTGCTTTCAATTTTATTCTATTTTAAAAGGCAATGCTATTAAAAAAAAAAAAAACTGGGAAATAATAAATTTAGTGCATTTCCAAAAATGTTAAATTATGTAAATTATTTTTTAAATGTTTAAAGGCTTTAATATATTTAATACATATCAATTAATTTAATAACCATCAAATATCCTCTCAAATGAGAGATTTAAGTTATAAGAGACTTGACAGTTTTATTTAAACAAAAAAGTGTCATTCATAATTATGTCAACAAAAGAAATTTCTTTTTTTATTTTTTACCCCTCTAAAAGTATCCCTTAATTATTCCAAAATTGTTATCCCTTTAAAGTCGTCTTGACAAAATATTTAATTTAAAAATACAACATCATTTGTGATATTTAAATAAATAGCTTAAATAAAGAGTCCTTATCAAAATGGCCAATATTTAAATTATTAATAGGTCATGCCCAAAAGTATGCTTTACCGCAATTACAAAAATTTGTTGTCAAGTTATCTCTCCAATAGCATAACAAAAAGAAACATAATAAATATATTATGAAATAAAAAAATGTAAACTATTCAATATAGAATGAAAAACTTGTTGCCCTCTGTCAATTCTGAAAAAAAAGAAAACAAAAGTTTTTTTCAAGTCTGTGCACTTAAAATAATTTTTTTTAGCAACTTTAAATAAAAAGCATCTACTTGTCATTGTTTTTCCTTTTTAGTTTGTTTTTGTTGCTTTATAAAAGCAACAATGGTAGCAAGTTTTTTTATTGTAATAGTACAAAAATATATTTTTGTTTAAACTTAAAAAGCGTGTAAAATTGTAGTGAAAAAATAATAAAGAAAAAAATTAAAAATTTTTTTTGTGTTTTTTTGTTTTTGCCAACTTTTACCACAACCATTATGATTTTGTGTTTTATTATTATGTTTTTTTTTTACTTTTATTTTTCTTCTTTTTGTACTCATGTTTGTTGTTTTAAGTTTATTATTTGGTATTGTTATTTTGGGTTACTTTTTCCGGTTTGTTGTCTTTTTTTTTATAAAAAATAAAGCATATTTACAGGCATGAGTATAAAATAAAAAAAGTTTTCGTTCTGTTCTGTAACATAAAAAGTATTACATTTTTTTTAGTTTTCCATGTGGTGTAAGTGAAGTTTTTTTTTTTCTTTATTTTTTTGTTATAAAACTGTGGTTTATTTAATGCTCTTTGCATAACTTAACTTAGTTTTTATATTGTCTATGTTTTAAATTATCTATCCATCTTTTTCGGTATTTAGTTTAAATATTTTTATTTTCTTTAGATTATTTTTTGTTTGCTTTTTTTATCCCCTCCCCAAAAAGGAAATATATTTTTGTTTGCTTTTTAAATGTTAAGGGATTATCTTTAGCCGGATTTTTCTTTTTTCACAAGAAAGAAATAACAAAACAAATCCTGTTGAACCATAAGTAAACGCCAAACTTTTTTGCAAGTTTTCTTGTATGTTTTCGTAGTTATTTTTGTTAAAAGCTTTTATTGCCATTGTTACTTGAGGATAACGAAAAAATTGGGAAATGTCACAAAATAGAAAAAAAATGTTTTATTTTTCCGTTTTCGGCATTTTTGATGATGAGTTGCTTGTATTGTTTCATATTTAAATCCCTAAAGTATATTTTCATTAAGTATTTTATCATTTTATTTCTGTTTTTTACCTGTTGTTTTTCTATATTTAAAAATTTCTTTGGCATTTCAAAAAAATACATATTAAAAAATGTATAGCATTTGCTTTAGTGGCCAGCTAATTCTCAAATGTCTTTTCCAAAAAAAGGAAAAAAAATACATAATAAAATATAAACAAAAAAAATATATATTTTTTATTTATTTTTTAAACCTTGGGGAATACACTTATACCAAACAAAAAAGAAACAATTTAGAGAAAAATGTTAAAAAAAATGTTACCTTAAAGAGTTTATGACAGTTGCTGAATTGGACAAGTGATATGATAGTTAAAAAAAACTCCTAGCACAAACCGCCTTTAAAAAAAAACAATTCTGGAGAAATTAATCAAAAGCATTAAAAAATATTTGTTAAAATAACTTTTTGAGACTATACTTTATAATACAAAAATTAATAATAAATTTTTCGAAAATTCAAAGAAAAATAGGCAACATATGTTAATGATCAAAAATATAATTTTTTTTTTTTAAAAGCTCTCCTTACTGGAAAAAGTTTTTTATTTTTTTTTTTATTTTATAAGTCCACAATATATCCTAATGAAAATATCGAATATATTTTTACTCCCTAAAGTAAGCTATCTTTTATGAAGCCTAAAATGTATGCTAAAAAAATTATCACAATAAACAATTGCGAAAAAACAAACAATAATAAAATATAAATAAATCTAATAATATTACTCCCTAACTTGTATAAAAATATAGAAACAAACGTCCAAATTTAAGCTGCGCAACAATTTTCTTAATTTTATCCCCCTTAATTGTTAAATTTAAAAACTCACATGCTTTTTGTTAGTTTCTAAAAAGATCTATATTTTATGTAAAGTCTATGTTATATGAT
The DNA here is from genome assembly GCA_001735545.1 of Phormia regina. NCBI lineage: Eukaryota > Metazoa > Arthropoda > Insecta > Diptera > Calliphoridae > Phormia > Phormia regina. The sequence continues at coordinate 40,177 of MINK01171841.1, forward strand.
ATTAGAATAAGCGTACAACCAACCAATCACAGTGGGAAAAAATAAAAATATTTAAAATATCAGCGAATTTCAAAAGCAAAAAATCTTAAAAATTAGCTCAACATTTACAAAGCTTTTACTTATTTAGTTATTAGATTGAATGATTTATTTTTATTAATTCGTATTTTTGGGTGACTTCTATCCCATTTCTGAATATTTAAAGATCTTTTTGAATCAAAAACTTAATTTTAAAATAATTTCATTATCTTGTTTCTACACATAAAAGAAATTTTTGTAGTTCCCTTTTTGATCCTTCGACCCCATTCCACTTTTACAGTGTTTTTCGAGTTAGAACTTTGAAGCAACATGAGACTATTAATTACCTTAGTTTTACCTTCCCGAATTGTTATGAATGCATTTTTGATCTTCAAGTGCGTGCTTTTGTTTTATTTGCGAGTTTTTATAACAGTCAGCCTGCCATATAGCCAAACATGAAATTTTTTTGGTATTATAAATGTTTGAACGTATGTCAGCTCTTTAGCAACTCTAATCAATTTTTATTATTTCTATCAAAAGACACACTCACACACAAACAGACACTTACAACACAATATTTTGTTTCTTTATACATATTTTCGGGGAAAATGTGAAAATTTTATGCTCTTACTGTAAGACATAGTGGAGACTAAATATATAACAAAAGCACGTACTTGTATTACATTCTGACACTTTTTTTGTCGTGTGTTACTATGTATGTAAGTGTATGTATATGTGAATGTAAAAACATATAATATAGTATATACAAGTTATATACATATACAAAAATGTTTAGTGTTTATTTATTTAGTATGTTTTGTAAAGACTATTTATGTATTTTCATGTGTTTGAATGTTTGAAAAGTCCTGTCTCTTCTTAGCTTGAATCTGCGTGTTGGCGTAAACGAAAATCACACGCTTGGGTAATATTTGCTTCACGTTTGGTTTTTCTGCTGTCTTTAGAAGTGTTTATTTTTGTTGTAGATGAGGTGTATGGGTATGTATTTGTGTTAAGGTAAAAGTTTGTTTAAATTTACCGTCTTTACCTTTATTGTTTTTTTTTTCTCTTTATTGTTATATTGGTGCTATTTTTGGTATTTTTCCTATTTTTGAAATCAAAAAATCAGCACGCAAAGGAATAAATTTATTTCCTTTTGTCATTAAATTGTTTTCCGATCACATAAATATACATTCAAAGATTTTCTAGCTGTCTATCTTTATGTCCGTCTGTGTATCTTTTTGTTTATATTTTATAAGATTTTTGTCTATGTCTGCTTTTAAATCAATATTGGTGTGATTGATTTCCGTTTTCCGTTTTGTGGTTTCCTTTTTATTTATATTTACTTTTTCCTATTATATATGCGAATTGTTTTATGAGTATAAAGGAAAAAAGTAAAACATTCATGTCATTTTGGTAGACAACTATTAGATTTTATCTGCCTATTGGTCCCTTTTTTTGTTGTTGTTAACTTAAGGTGATTGGTTAGGTGGTTGGTTAGTTGGTTAGAGGAATGTTTCGCTTTTTCCTTTTTTACTTATTGTTTATTTAGTGTAAATTAGGTTTTACATAACTTAAAGTTGCCTGATATCCATCAAAAACAGGTTGTATAGAGAAAAAAGCCATAAAGTTTATTTTGACCCGTTTCACACGTTAAGTTTAAACTTTTGCTCTACATGCCCTGATTTTACAATTAACATAAAGTTTAAAATAGATTTTTTGTTTGTTTGTTCTGCTTAACAGGTTAAACTAACAAAATATGAAAGAATTTTTAAAAGGAAAAAAAAGAAAAGTTTGTTTGTTGATTTTTTTTCGCTTACGAACCCTTATAATCCTTAAGTAAACTTTCTTTTTAACTTGACCGCACAAAACAAATAAAAAAGTTAGGGTTTTTCTTTGGTTAACAAAAAAATTAAAAAAAGATTAAGTAAAATTTTTCGCAGAAGTTTTTATCATAAAAAGAAAAATTGATAAATTTCTATTTAAAAAAATGTATATTTTTAAGAAGATTTTTTTTTTCAGTGTATATTAATTTTTGATTATTTTTTTATCTAATTTTAGAATGCCATTGTACCCTCTGATTATCGCATACAATCACCAGCTTCTGGCTCACCATTGCCTCTTACTAATACCACAAATACAGATCTCACAGTTGCCGTTTTAACAAATAATACAAATGCTGTTAATTCTGTAGCCGGTAATGCCAATACCGCCGGTGGTCCAAATACAGTCTTACGTGTTATAGTAGAATCTCAATTGTATCCCGTCTCTTTGGATATTTTACATCAAATATTCCAACGTTTTGGCAAAGTTTTAAAAATTGTTACATTTACAAAAAATAATACATTCCAGGTAAATAAAATTATTTAAATTTTCTATCACTTTATTGAAAAAAAAAAAAAAATCTTAAATATTTGTTTTTCTTTCACTTAGGCGCTCATACAATATCCCGATGCCCATTCGGCTCAACATGCTAAAACCATTTTGGATGGCCAAAATATTTACAATGGCTGTTGTACGTTACGTATTGATAACAGTAAAATGACTACGCTCAATGTTAAATATAATAATGATAAGTCACGCGATTTTACAAATCCCTCATTGCCCCCAGGTGAACCGGGGGCCGATATTATGCCCACCGCTGGCGGTTTAGTAAATGCCAACGATTTACTACTGATAGCGGCTCGTCAAAGGCCCTCATTAACAGGTGATAAAATAGGTAACACTATCCACTTTCCTTTATTATTTCTTTGTGTTTGAACTGTTTACTAAATTTTAATTTTTTTGTGAATAACTGGCAAAGAAAAAAACTTAAATGATAGTGAATGCTTAAAGCTTTCTTTGACTTGAACTTAAGTATTTCTTACAGATTTTTTTTTTTTCAGTTTTTAAAACTGAAGCTTTTTGCTTGTGCTTCAAATCGGCTTTGTTAAAGACATATGTAGAAAAAGCGCTTTCCTGAGTCAGTGTTTTTAAAAACACAATATGTCCATGCTTGAATTAGAAACCTTTTTCATATTGGCTTGAAAGTTTAATTATACTTTTATTCTATGAAATTAGTAATATCAGCCTTGAAGCTTTCATGAGAGTTTTTTGTTTTAATTTTTCTAATCCCTTACTTATTATGTAATAAATTATAAAGCATACTTTAATCTTAAATAAAGAAGCATAGTTTTAGTAGTTTTTAAAAGCCAACTTACTCTAATGTTTCTTTCTCTTAAAGTTTTATATATAAATAATCTTTTATTTCTAGTTGAATCAAATATAAAAGAATAAAAAGGCTTTTTTCTATATTACAAAGCTTTTAAAAGTTATAAAAATGCTTCTCTAAAAGCTTTAATATTAGGTTTTCAAATACATTTAAGTTTCTTTGCTAGAAAATATTTTTTTTTTTTTGTTTTGTATTTCTACTTACTACCAATATTAATACTAAAAATTAAAATTTTGTTTTTATTTTTGTACTAAAATATTTGTTTATTGTTTAAAAAACTTTTAGTAATAACAATCAAGAGCTATGATAGCTGGAGTAATTAAAAATATGCTAAAATTTTCTTAGTTTTAAATTTGATTTCCAAGAAAATAATAAAAATATTTTTATTTATTCCTAAAATTTTTAGTAAATGGTTTGGGAGCACCCGGTGTGTTGCCACCATTTGCCCTGGGAATAGGTACTCCCTTGGCTGGAGGCTATAGCAGTGGTATACCCAATTTGGGTGCATTTGCTCTTGCCAATAGTGGTGCTTTACAAACAGCCACCCCTGCTTTGCGTGGTTTTTCCAATGTGTTGCTTGTTTCGAATTTAAATGAAGAGGTAAGTTTGAACAATTTTATAAAATATTATTTTAATATTATTATCTTCTAATTTTTTTTCTAATTATTTAATTTTAGTTTTAAATTTATCTTACTTTTAGCATTTTGATTAGCAAGTTTTTTAACTCATCAATCTTTTAGATATTATTGAATTTAAACTATAAGCGATTTATTTATACTTTTAGTATTTTTTATAAAATAATTTTTATATTATTTTTTTTTTTACCCTCCACAAACATTTTTATACTTTTAAAAACTCATTAGTAGTACTTTTATTTTATTATTTAAATAATAAAGTTTGGATTATTATATTAAAAAATAATAATACAAAAATCTATGATACTTTTAATATAATACATACATTTTAAATAGTATATAAATGTATATGTTATTATTATTTTGTTTGTATTGTATAGTATTACCATATTTTCCCGCATTTTCCATTTCAAATGTATTCTTAAAAACTATTGCGCTTTTGCTTTATTTATTTATTTTTTAACAAACAGCAACAGAAGATGATTTATTTAATTTTTTTTTTCCAATTTCATTTCAATTTTCATGCTCATATATTTCATGCTGTTTTTATTATTGGTTTATTTTGTGTATTTGTGATTTTCTAAACTCTAATAAACATTTTCATTTTAATTTTTAATTAATATGATTTTTTTTTTAGAACAAATTCATTATTTTAGTAATAATTTTTTAAATTATAATTCGGTAGAGAAAAAAAGTTTTGAAAATTTCTACGACAGCATTTACATCGAAAATGCTACTGATTTGACAATAACCAAAAAGTCTGTAAAAATATCATAGAAATCGTTAAATGAATCTCGATTTAATTTTCCATTGAGTTAAATTGGACCTTAATATTATTTCTGAAATATTTAACTTAATCCGAGCAAATCTGAATTATATATTAGTGTAGTGTAATCATGAACAAATACTTGATCATACCTAACATTTTCTTATAACCATCATTAGAATTTTATATTAATTTTATTTTATTTGATATGATATGATCAAGTAAATATTATTGAAACAATTTCTTTTTATATTTTAATTTTCCTCTATTTTATGTGTTTTATTTTTTATTAATAATTTTTAATCGTTTTTTATTTAATTTCATTTATTTACATCAAACTCTTGCTAACTAAATCTCTCTTTTTTCTCTCTTTTTTTCTGTAGATGGTCACGCCTGATGCTCTATTTACCCTCTTTGGTACGTCTGCACAAATACATTTTTTACTAAAAAAAAGAAAATATTTATTTAGTTGAGTTTTTTTTAGAGAAGAAACAAAGATATATTGAAGATATTACGTATTGGTTTTGCAAAGTATAATGAAGAATAAAATTTTGGGATAATTTAAACAATTTTTTATCGTTCATTACAAAGGTAGAATAAAATGAGGCTTATAAATTTACAAAAGATCTTAAGAATCTTAATGTGTAAAGAGTAAAATTTCAATGCTTCTGATATTTTTTTTTAATTGTTTGTTCAAATTAAATATATATGGTCCTTCATCTAGGATCCTTACAATTAACGATAATATCATACAAGGATCATACAAGGAAATAAATTAATTTTATATTTATTATAAAATATTTTATATATTAAAAGATTTCAAACAAATAATTATTTGTTTTGTTATTCTAGAATACATGAAATTAATCTTGTCCTTTGAACATAAGTTTTAAAAGAATTTATTATTTATCTTTCTTTTTTATCTTATCTTTTTTTAACTAATGAGACAACTATATATGTATATTCATATATGTTTAAACTTATTAAAAGTATTTTCCAAAATTCCATTTCCTTTTTACCTTGTGAAACCAATACAAATTCAATTACAACTTTTAATTTATTAAAATTTCAATTTACATATTTTTTTATCCTTTTTGTTATTATTTTTGTAAAAAAATACATTCATTATAGCTTAAGTATTTATATTACTTTTAATAGTTTTTTTTTTTTTTTACTATAATATTATTCGAATTTATATTTAAATAGATTTTGACATTTTAATCATTTCTATCATATAAAAACTTCTTTTGAGAAAAGATGAATACATAAGAAACACTAAAAGAAACTGACCTTTTTTGCAGAGAGTTTATTTAAGCAGCTTTTACATTTTACAAATTTTTCCATAAAAAATATACATGTATAAAACATTTTTATATGTTTTTGCATTTTTTAAAAATCTTCTTAAGAAGTGATTAATATTTAAAAAAATCTATATAACTCTAACAACATTTTTAGCTGGGAAAGTGCAAGCAAATTGAAAGAAAAAAAAACACACACACAAATACAAATACAAAGAAGTTTGGAAAGAAAGTATAAAAAAAAATAAAAAACTGAACAAATTGTTTTAGTAAAGTGCAAGAAGAAAACAAAGAAAATGAGTTGAACAGTGGGTTAGGAAAATAAAATAAATGAAGTAAAGAAAAATAATAAGAAATATGAATTAAAGTATCAAATTATTTAACTAAGAGCTTATTAAAAATACCTTTACAAAATATTTTTTTAACTGGAATCCTAAAAACAAAAAATATTGTTATATATTTGTCACGAATGAATTTTTACAAAAGCTATCATTTTTGCTATAAAATGATTAAACATTAACTGTCTTATTCATAATAAAATTTTAAAATTTATTAACACCTTATTGGTCAAATTTGTATGGAAAAGTTTTTTTTATAAAGCTTTTATAAATTTGAACATTTTATTATGAATAAGACAGTTAATAAATATGTATAGTTTTTATAATTTGTGAGAGAATTTTTCTTCTTCTTTCCCATTGTTGGAAATTTCTCTATTGAAATCAATTTTAAGTAAATAAATTATTTAAGAATACAAATACATATAAAAATTGTTTTAGAAATGTTTTGTATATGACGTAAAATAAAACAGCAATTTGCACGTTTTAAAAGCGCAAAGAAAAAAAATACGAAATAGAAAAATAAAATACTCATTTTTATGTTCAAAATCATTTAAAATAATGTTTGTGTTAAACACTTAGAGGGTCCCCTCTTAAAAAACACATACACATAAACACTTACACACATATGAAAGTTTTGAATATACATTATTTTTTTCTTTAGAATTTGGAAAACAATTTACAGTTAAAAGTAAAATTAAAGGAACAGTTTGAATAAAACAATTCATCATATTACCTGCGAGGATAAGTGATTTTAAATTTATTGTAGAAAATATTTTGTCGTCTACAAATCGAAATCAATTTGTAAAATAGTTTAAAAAAAATAAATAAAAAATTCATGTTTTGAATTTTCAAATGTTTCGCAGTATCTTTTTAAAAATTTAACGTTCTTTAAGAAAATGTATTAACGTTTATTGTGCACTTAAATTTAGCCATCACTGTATTGTTTTATTTTTATTATATTTATTTTCAGTTAATAATATTTTTCCTATTTGTCACCTATTACTATATTACATTTTTGTCACTGTCACTTGTATAACTTTTTGTACTTGTTTATCATAATTCATTTCTAATGACTATAAAACTCAATTTATATTTTTAAATATTTTTATTATTATTGTATTATCAATTTTATCTTTCAGTTTTTTCCCCTATTGCAACAGTAAATGGTTTTAATTTCTATTTAGAACAAACTTTTCAAAACAAAATAATAAAAATACAAACTAAATGTTTTAACAATAATCTGCAATAAATATTTATAGTTAAAGTAGTTCTCCTGTTGCTTACAAATATTTAGCTATAAGTAAAAAAGGAATTGAAACTAAAAATAGAAAAAAAAAAGAAATCTATAGAATAGTTCATGCTGGTC